>WXVQ01000011.1:44756-214541 GCA_013372465.1 Nitzschia sp. Nitz4
TTTCACTGTCATCACTTGAAAGCAATCTACGAGTACCGCTACTACTAATACCTAGTACTAGGTCGATACTACCCTGGCGAGGTAGGGGTAGTTGTGGTACATCTCTAGGAGGTCTATGGGTTGAGGGCATTTCTACGAGTACTTCCACTGTCATACACAACATGTACTATTATGAACACTACAGCATATTCTAGGCTCCAATTGGTTCGAAAAACTCAGATTCGTCGAAGCTTTCATCGAAAGCAAACTGGGATGCCCGACGTTCGCCCATGGCGTATTGGTGCGTTGGGGTAGCACCGGTCTTGGGACTATAAAACTCCTCCATTTTGGGAGACAAAGGCATGCTTGTCTTGACCTTCAAGTCCAGGGAACGCCTGTTGATATCTCGGGTCGAAGCTACTGAGAGGAAAACTGAAGGAGCATTTCCAATCTTTCCAGTGGAGGCAGTTGATGTCGTGGCAGCAGTACTCACAGCATCTTTCATGGAAGCCTCCTCGCTTCCAAATGCACGAATGGATTTTGAAGCTTGCGAGACTCCACTCCAAGGGCGCCGATTTTCGTCATGTTTGGCGTCCATAGAATATTCCGAAGAAACGTTGGCGACGACATGGGTATTTGGAGAATCGTGGAAATCTGGGGTGTAGGGCACACCCTGATTCTTCCGGATACGAAGGTACTCCTGCGCAATGGCCTCATCGGAAGCAATTGAAGCCGAGCTACTTTCTGTTTGGTTGCTGTCAGTAGAAGTGATCTCTGTTGGGATATCCATCAAATGCGTGGCTGGTTGTACCATTGGGGAAGCAACCTTCTTGACAGCTGGGAGCATGGGAATGTCACCATCATCCTCCGCAAAAAACTCTCTTGTGGTCGGAGAAGCCGCCTTTTTGACAGCTGGGCTGCGCATAGTAGGTACTTCAGCTTTCTCGGCGAAAAAAGTTTTCGGTTTTACAACAGGAGACGCAACTTTTTTGAACGTTGGGCTGCGCATCGGTATCTCCCCTTGATCAGCTTCGTTTTCGTCAAAGCTAGGTCCTGCTTCATCGAAACTTGGAAAGCCATCATCCTGCATGCGTTGTTCAATCTGCTTCCTTGGTGTCACTGGTGGTACTACGGGTACCTTGGGACTTTTGGCAGAGCTTTGGATCTTATCCAAACTTGGACAATCCGATTCTTCGTCGAAATGGTTGCGTTCCATGAACCGCTTTGGGGTTGTCTCTGGAGCAACCGACACCCTCGGATTCTTCGCAAAACCTTGGTTTTGATCTCTAGGAGACAAAGGGTTGGAATGAGTTTCCTTCGGCTTGGTTGGTCCAGTCTCACTGTCTTCGGAATCCATGGAAAGCAATGCCTTTCCGGTCGTGGCGTAGTTGGGACGGGCAGCCAAAGGTTTGGGATGGAATCGGGTCAGATCAAACGTATTCCCAGGAACTGGGAGATCGTCAACAGGAATCAATTCCTCGCTGAGACAAGGTTGCTCTCCAACATAAACTGTTAGAGGAGGTTCCTCCAGTCTCCACCAAGCCTCTTCATTCGGCTCTTGAAGTTCTGGCTGATAGGCAAAGGAATAGCCATTTGGGTCGGGCTGCATGTAATGAGCATGCGTCTTTGGATGAAAGGGAAGTTGATGGGCATCATCATTAATCGTGGTTCTCAACTGTTGTTCCAATGGCCGGATCCCGCTGCAATTCAACTGAGAAAGCGTTTTTTCAAGGGATCTCTCAGTTGGAGCCAATTTCTCCAACAACTTCATTCCAGGAACTGAAACGTCATTTCTATTTGCGTTTGTTCCCTTCATTGAGTGTGAGTAGGGAGTCTGCAGTGGGTAGAACAATGACTTCATCACATATCCCATTTCCTTGAACAAGTCTTCTTCTTCCCACGAAGCCTTTGACGATAGGGCACCATCGCCATACGATGACAAATCACCATTGGAGTAGTCATGCTCCGTAGCCTCAGACCAATCATCCTTTGAAGCAGATTCCACTGGAGTAGGTACTTGGGGCTGAGCCTTTTGCAACTGAGTAGATTGCTTGGTTGGGTGATCTTGTGATGGGGAAGGCAATTGCTTCGCAGGCTCTTCGATTTGCTTGTTTGGCTGCTGAAGGGGGCCCTCTCCTGAGAGATCCAAGCCTCTTGCAGTAAATAGCTTTCTTCGAGGTCTATGCTCGGTGTTTTTTCGTCTAGAAACAAAGGTTTCACTTTCCACCATGGTCTGGTTGTTCTGTTGCACCGATATTAATTGTTTCGTGCCCTGAATTGTGTGACGATTCAGCGACGCTTGGCGGGATGTTCTCGGTCTAAGACGATCGATGATTTTTATATGTTTTCGAGTAAGTATAATTCAATATGTCTGTATTTACAGTCAAAATGTCGCACTGTGACATCACTATCGAACTCGTCTTCTACGTAGTACTACTACTACCGGTGGTACCTGGTTGAAGTAGCACGTTACGTCCTTCATGCATGCCACTGAAGCATCAGCGAGGCACGTTCCAAACAACACCATAGTTTAATTCATTTCGTAGTAACACTGTAAATTGTACCGGTAGATAGTAGCTGCAGAGTGAACTGATCAAGTATTGTATCGTTCGGCAGCTTGTCCAAATGGATCGACATACAAGGATTGTTGCATTTAACCATCATGAACAAGAGGTCTTTTTCTTTGCTACAATAGTATTCTAGCACCGATAGCTTTATGGAACAGACTTGCGCTAGAGTTGTTTGTTGGAACTCCTAGGTACTAGTAGTAGTTAGTACTTGCGTTAGTACCAGAAAATGCTCGCAGGTAGTACAAGATACTACTAGTAGTAGATGTTGTCGTGGAGTTGTGTTTGCTCGCCCTGTGCACTTTCTCGCAAACACCATAGTATTAGGGCCGCTGAATATCGCTGATGGTCTCTGTAACCATAGCCATACATATAGTTGTGTGTCGCATGCGACACCAAGTGGGCCAAGCTAATATTGGTTGCTTCTCCAAACGAAGCCTGCCACCCTGTATGAATCGGAAACACATGGGGGGTATTATTGTGAGAAGTGTTTGCACAACCACTGAGCCTTCTTCAGCGTAGGGTTCACATCTTGTTCAGATCGACGATGAGGTACGAGGAACGGAGAAGTTCGTCCAGAGGACGATCTTCTCGTGGCTATACACAAGCGAAGAATCGATACTACGAGTACCCCACCCGTGGTCATAAGGAAACTGACGAGGACCATTTTGATTCCGAAGAATCCTATCGTCGTGAAAGATCCATTCGGTACGATCGACGAGAAGATGGCAACCACCGATCTAGAAGCCCTTATGGCCGCAGCACCCATGGCCGGTCAATAAGAGACGAAAGTGATGACTATACGCCATCATCAAGGTCAAGAAGCTACCGTCCAAGCGACATAGATCGTGAGCTTGCAAGGCACGACAACGGATACCGTAGGAGAGAGAGCCCCTACAGAGGTCGTAACAATCGCGACTCTCCAGTTTCTGAGAGTAGTGACTCCCCAGAAAGCTATTCCGATCGGGTACAACGAAGTGGCAGGATGGCACCTCGCATGGTCGACTCCCCCCGAAAGGGCAGAGGCTACGGTCACTACAGCGACAACGATTACGACGATGGATACTCTCGATACTCAGGAACCAAGTCCAGGAGCGCATCTCAGTCGAGTGGCTCCTACACTACCGACGACGACGAAGATTACGACGCAAACTGTATGAATACCCTCTTTAGTGGACAGGAAGAGGCGCACGGTAGATCTTCTGACAACATTTTGAGCTACAAGAAGAAGGGCAAGAACGCTTCCGAGCTACAACTCAAGATGACACTTCCTCTTCCCCTCCAGCTAATGGACAACCTTGAAAAAATGGTTCCATCCAAAAGTACTATTGAATCTGCTCTCGAGACCTTCCGAGTCAAAGGAGGGAAGCTTGCGAAGAAGTGTGAACTTGATTACAGTCGCTTGGAGGATCAGGTCATCATTGACGAAGAATTCGCAGGGGGTGTTATGCCTCAGTTCCACAAAGCTTTGTTTGAGGATCAATCAGAAGATATCTCTGACGATGTAGGAAATAATGTTATACATCTGAATGGACGGAAGATGAACCCGCCCGGTCGTCCCGACGACACCAAGAGTTACTCAACTGGGCCCAGACGCCCCGAGTCCCTGCCAGGTCATGTAATGGTCGACGAGGGTATTACTTGTGTCAGCTCGGGCCCTACAGATGCATTTGATGAATTCCACCCCGAGGCTGGGCACTATCAACAAGGTCACCCCGATTATGCCAGCAGGTTTGAAGCCGGTCCTGATATTCTTCGGAAAATCAATGCTGGGCTGACAGCGAGAAATCAAGGTCGGAGGATGCCCTTGGGAGATGAGATAGAGCGCCCAAGCTTCGACGAAGGCATGCTACCCTCTTTGTCACCGCGAGAAAACCAGTACGCCAGTGCCACCCCCAAACCACGAGACGCTCTCTCCAAATTCAAACGTATGGCAGAACCCCCTAAGGCGGGGAAAGCATGGATTCCTGCTAGCAAACAACCACTGGATATAGTTGACCAAGCGTACCCCAGTTTCGATGCACCAGCCGACGAAGCTATCAAAGCAAGAGGTGCTGTTCGGCAAGAACTTCCCGTTGAGCCTGAAAGCAACCTCCTGTATGGAGTTGACGGCATTCCAACCGCAGTGGGGTATGGGAGGAACAGGGAAGAAAGAGATATGCACACAGTGTGTAGCGATCTCACAGGCGATGACGAGCTCCTCTACGTTGATGAAATCCCTGTCATCAAGAATCTCCCAGTTGAACATGAACAAGAGGAACCAGGAGAGATTCCTCGAGTACAAACTACTCGAGTTTTAGAGAGAAAAGCTGGGTCCATTTCAGAACATCAGGACTATCGTCATGTCAAGGAACATCTCAAGAATGATGTGGCTTCCGGTGAACAGGAACCCACAAACGCTTCTCATCACTGCGATGACAATGACAACCTATCCCGAAGAGTTGGGTACTCTAGATTGAGGGACCGACGAGATCTTGATGTCGAGATTCTCAGTGAAAGAAGTGTATCGCGTTCTCGGTTGGGAAATCGCCTGTCATACCAAGAACGTTCGCATTTCAGCAGCACATCCCGCAGAGGATACCAGTTGCAAAGCGCTGATGAACCATCGCTCAGCTCTAGGAACAGAAACGGTTCCCACTCTCACACCTTCATCAATGAAACCGAGAGCCAACAAAATTACGAGACCGAACAAACCAAGTCGGAAGTATCCAGATCAGGATCTGTTTCCCGTGTTTGTCACACAACGAGTGAAACTTCGTCGTTTGATGCCCCCATGGATGAAGAAAAGTCTGACAATGTGAATTCTCGTGGTGCCTTCTCGACGCGATCGGGATCTTCAAAGGAACCTCCTTCTCGTTCTGGACGCCCTGTCACAAGGACCACCCTGCTCACAACCGTATCGATTGGAACTCCAAACGACAGCACTGAGCGGGTTGCAACTTCACTTTCTCGCTCTGTGACAGAGCCCGATATCCCTGGGACTTTTGAACTGCGACAGAAGCGTGCTGCCGCTGCTAGAATGGAAGAATTGCATGGTGCTGATGGCCCAAACATGAAGTCCCCAATAGGCAACAAGAAACCGTTTGACGAAATCCCAGAAGGAGGAGATGAACTCATGATGCCATCAACGAAGGCAAAGTCGTCCCTTACCTCTGACGTGGGTCAGAAAGCGGATCCACAAGGCTGCCGCGGTGCTAGTCCCTCGTCATCTTTTGGAGACACCAAAGATGAAGGTCCGCAACTGTGCCTTGTGGGCAATGTGGACTCGAATCAAATCTCGAAAGCTGTTGAGACATTCTCAGAGTACAACAAAAGTAGAAACCACATTCTGGATCCAGATGGTGACATACCCGACAACGACACCAGGTTGGAACCTGAAGGTGAAATCCAAACTGTCGTCAGCGATCCTGCAACCTGGTGCGAGGAAACAAAGGTCACCCCACTGGAAGAAAATGACGGGAGCGTGACCCTACGAGAAGACCAAGTCGACGGCGAACCTGATGCGGAAAACCTCACTGTCAAGAGTGCAGATACCAGCGAAATTGAAGAAATTGAAGAAATTGCCAACATGGAGCGATCTGTCAAGTCGGAGGATAGGAGTGTTCGCTCCAAGCAATCAAGCCCTACCAGATTCACTCCGACGCAAGATATGGATGAGGAATCACAGATAAGCACACCAATCCAAACTCCTGGTGGGAACCGCGTATACTCCGAGATTGACGCCATGTCACAAGCGGTAGAAGTCAACTATCTTGGTGGTCTCTCGGTTATTGCATCCGTTGCCCCCACTGTTTCAGAGTGCGAGCCACCCCTCGCCATCGCCCCAACTGTGGAGACGCAAGGGACTCATGGACAGACAACCTTCTCCCATGATACTCCAGTTCAAGCTCCTCCTACTTTTGATGATCATGATCTTCAACATTGGAACTTCTCTCAACCACAGGGAAAACTCGATACTGACGAGTTTTATGGTGGACACGAAGATGACGAGGAAGCCACGCAGTACCATTTTGATGAGCGTCAGGCCAAGTTATCTGCCTTGCTGCCAGCCCGAGAACATGGGACCTCCAAACCCAAGCCCAGGTCCCTTGTGCTACCTCAAGAGTTCGTGGCCAAGGCTTTCACGAACATGATCGCCTTGGTGGTGTTTTTCTTCACCGAGTGGTTGCGATACCTGACCTTCACACACAAGCGAAGGCCCGTGCAAGGCTCCAACCCAGCTTTGCCAAACTTCCGCGGGAAAGATGCCAACCGTGACGTCCAGACAACCAACAGTGAGATGATCCAAGGTGCTCCTTCTTTCCGCCGTCGCCGATGCGGGAGCGATGGCTTGTCGATTGCCATTGAGCCCTATGTCCCGGATGTCCAAGCAGCGACGGTTACCCCAAGTTCAGCACGTTCCCGATCCAGCTTGCGACCTGGTGTAGGATCTGCAACCTACGCCAACATTCGTCAAAGCTTTTCTCGTGGTGACGCCCGTAGTGTGGCCTCGATGCAGGGCTGGTCGGCCAAACCCAGTCCCAGGGTCTTTGACTTTTGTGAAGAATAGGAAGTTGTTTGTTCTTTTCCCTTTTGTTCATGAAGAGAGTACAGCCAACATTTTGAGTGAAATGTAGGACCATAGTAGTTCCCACTTTTGGCGGAACAACTACATCCTTTTGATCCAGCCGCCCTTACGTCCAATCCCGCTCTCTGTCTAGCTAAACCTCGTTTGTAGTAAGAATTTCGTCCAAGTGTCACGTACTGTAGCTACTACATGGATGATCGAGCCACGGCAACCGCAGGCAACCAACGTTTGGAATAACTTTTTGGACTATTATCTATTGCTGGGGTTCACCCAAGCTTTCCTTGTATGCTGCCAAAATGCTTCCGACGTTCTTCTTCCACAGGTGGAGGCGGGACTGTACTGCCTTCCACTGAGCCATGTCAAACTTTCTGACGACCGATCGCTCCACAATGACCTTATCTTGTAGCTGATCCATCTTGGCGGAGAGGAGACCCGAAGAGACAGCAGCAATGACCCATTTCTCGACGTCTTGGACAGGAGTTTGCAAAGTATCGGCAACGACTTGATACGGAATTTCCTCGTGCTCGGAGGCCAAACTACAAAGGCTGAGAATGCGCATGTACCGAACACACTCCTCTGCTGTCAAATCCCATTGCTTCAAAACATCATCCCCACCGTTGGCCTGAATGAAGGATTGGTAGTCCTCCAACTTCCCTTCTTGGAAAACCTCCAACAATTTCAACAGTGTGCTAGATTTGGCAGAGAGCGCCTGGATAGCGGGGAGGGAGAGAATACTACGTTGTTGTGTAAACAAGGAAACGGGGTCACGGATAGCTCCCACGGCGGCGGCTTCTGCGGCCTTCAATCCTTCGGCATCCACGTCCTATCACCAGGAACACCATCAGCAATCGAAAGGAAGCACCAAGGACAAAGAGGGTGAGCCAATGCAGTCCCATCGAAACAACAAATCAAGAAACAAAAACGAATTCAGGTACATACCGATGATGTGTAGGTCTCTACAGCCAAAACAGTAAACTGTTGCTTGGCAGCCTTGGAAGGAACTCCTTGAGCAGCGGCAAGGTAGAGCGGTCTTCGCAGAGCAGGCTGAATCTTCCAGTCATCCAACATGGCACAAAGAAAGGAAACCTCCAACCACTTTCCAAGTACAGATGTGTTTGGCTCCAACAAGGAAGGTTGACGGGAGACGGCAAATTGAATCATCTTGATGATGAGGCTAACTTTCTCCAAGGGTTCTGCCCTCATATTGTAGAGGGTAGCCAAGAGCGAAACAACAGCAGAAGGTGGGACAGACTCTGGAGCAGCTTGAACAAGAGAATCTGCGAGTTGCTCTACAAGCTTGGAAGCATCGGCGGGCTTTGTTCGGTCCAGCAGAGCAGCCAACAAAAAGACAGCCGAGACAGCTTCCTCCTGAAGCGCGTAGAGAGCAGCCAGAGCTCCTCGCTCTCCCATGATGGTCTTCAACAACCGAGAGGCATCTCCGCTGGAAATGCAAGCTTCACAGTCTTGTACGAAGGAAGGAGATGTGGACTCGGCGGTTTCTGTGAGCAGTCTAACCAATCGAAGCTCGGCATCATCGGCCACATTGACCAAAGCAGAAGAGGCCTGAAGGGGCATTTTGCAACAGTGTTTTGGGGTTTTTAGAAAGCGAATGGAACTATGAAAAGGTTTCGTGTGATTGACTCGTTTGGGGTGTCAATGGCAACCAAAAAGGCAAAGGAGTGCAGATATCTTGGTGCCTTGCTCTTCTGTTGCTTGTTGCTTGGTTGCACCGTACGTACTTTTGCTTCCCGCTTTCGTGTGGTCTGCGGCGACGACCCAGGGGCTCAAAACCTGATCCTACTATCTTGTGGTGTTTTTTAATTTCCCCAAACCCTTATTATTATATGATGTGTACTCATAGGTCCGTACCACCGTTCGTACTTCTACCCTATTTCATACCAGTAGTGGAAGGTGTTGCTAGCCAATTGCTTCCTCCGTCTTGTTGCTGCTTCCATGGGTGGGCAAAGTACGAGTAGTCCGTTGTGGGGACAAATTGACGTTGTTGGAGGTTGGAATCTCAATCCCATATTCAATAAGTATACATGTCTTATGAGACAAGATGTGAACAATACATAGGTGATTCGGACAGAGGTACGACATGAACAACGTTGGATGTTACCGGAAAAGCTGTTGGAATCAGTCTCCAACAACCGTCATCCATGAGCACTGGTGTGAACTTCTCACAAAATCAACATCCGTAGAACAACAACAACCACGCTCTCACAAAACCCATCACTGCCCCATTCTTCCAGCCCAACCATGATCTCCTCTAAGAAATTCATTTCCCTTCTTCTTTTGGCTGTCCTATGCTTCCTGGAAAGCTCGTTTGTTCAAGCAAACACCTTTGCTGAATTGTCGTTGGTACGTCTATGGTTTGCGGTGTTGTACCATGACCATGTCCACTTGTCAACAAGTCGCTCACTCTGACTCTTCCCTTCTCTTCTCAGATTTCTCGAGGTCGCGAACTCAAGTCCTCCAAAAGTAGCAAGGCTACCAAAGCTCCAAAGGCTACCAAGGCCCCAAAAGCTACCAAGGCCCCAAAGGCCACGAAAGCACCAAAGGCCACCAAGGCTCCAAAGGCTACCAAGGCACCCAAGAGTACCAAGGCTCCTATTCTACATTCCAAGTCTACAAAGTTGACAAAGCGAAGAAACCTACGAGTATAAATCACGCAGACGCTATTTTCTGCAACCCAGTCCAGGAAACGTTGTTGTGGAGATATGTGATGTCCAGCTTTTGAGATTCAACAATCAAGTGTTGATATAGTTTCATTGCTTGTATGCAAACGAGTTGCATCACAGTCAGGAAGAAGCAAGCGAACGATGCTACAGTTGTTTGAAGCGATCTGTAGATCCTTGCTAATATTGTGTAAAAAGATCAGATACATATCGTATGAAGAAATCTACATTGTCCTTGATGTCATGCCATTGTGAAGTTGATAGAAATCATTCCACAACCAGGTGGAACAAGCAAGATGAAAAAAGGGTACTAGGTAGGTAGAATCATCGTTGTGGCAATGCAAACATTATTAGGAAGGTCAAGACAGACCAACGTTTGTCTACCAGCTACCTAAAAAGGGTGACACACTGTCAGCAAACTTAGTTGGAGATCTTGGAAACCTTAGCCAACACGTCCTCGGCATCAAGGTCCTCAAGGGTATCGAAAACACTCATGGTCTTTCCAGGAGCAGTCTCTCCCTCAACAGCGACTTGGCAGTCTCCAGACCAGGTGGAAATGGTGTCCTTGGAGATTCCAGCAGCCAAGAGTCCCTTTCCGAAGGCATCAGCCTCAACGTCGGCACCCAACCAGTTGGAACGCTCAGCCAATGCCTCGAAGGGACTGGCAGAAGCATGGACTCCGTTGTCTCCAGTGTTGGGCTTGGTGGCAAGTCCAAGGGCTCGGTACTTCTCCAAGATCTCGCGGCGGATGGAACCAGAAGGGGCGGCGGTGGGGTCAGTGGCTCCCAAAACACTCCCACGGAAGTCCTCCCAAGAGAGGGCATCAGAAGGCCATTGGACGGTGTAGTACTTGATCTTCTCACCGGGGTTGCAGTAGGCGGCACGCATACTGAAGAACAAGCACAGTGAGAAAGGGCAAATAATGAAACGCAGATACGACTAACATTGCCAGGAGAACCACCACCACGTACCTCATGTAGAATCCATTCATGATGTAAATATCCTTGACCTTTCCGCAGTAGAAACCTCCTCCGAACTTGATCAAGTTCTTTCCACGGGTAAGCTTGGACCACTCGTCGTTGAGGCCCTCAGAGTCCAAGCCCAACTTGGCAGCTCCATCCTTGGCGTTGTAGACCTTGCCGGCAGCAATAACCGAGTCCCAAGACTCTCCGAACATCTTCTCGAAGCCGGCCTTTCCCTTGTCAGGGACGTTCAACTCGGAAGGTTGCAACTTGACAGCCTTGCTGGCGATAGCACCGTAGTGGGTGTCAATGTACATGTTCTTGTCAATGTCCTCAGCCAAGATCTCTCCCTTGGAGGTGACCTTGATTCCAGAAGCCTTGAACTTATCCTCGACAATAGACTCAACAGCTCCAGGCTTTCCCTTGCAAGCATGGGGCTTGATGAAGACAAAGGCGGAGTTGGTCTTTCCGGAGAGTTGGACTTGGAGGTCGTTGATCTTTCCCTCCAATTCCTCCTTGGTTTGGGAAGCGTCATAGTAGACGTACCCAGCTCCTCCCAAAGCAGCCAAGGCAAAGGCGGTACCACCGCCGCCACCACCTCCGGACGAAGAGAAGGCACGGGCGCCACGGGCAGCTTGAGAAGCAGTTTGACGGAAAGTTTGGGAGAACATGGTCCAGATACGCGACAGGCGTGACGAATACAAAAGTATGCACGTAGCTTTGTTGCAACCGAGGGCTTTCGAATCTTCGCCGACCCTTGCGAATAGATTCCGTCGTGCAGCAACGGGTGACTGGTTGACGATACAACACCATGTAACCGGTGGCCTCGTGCGAACCGTACCAATTGTACTGCATGTACAATGCAGTACAGTGCGTCCGTAGAAATTCCCTATCCGTTGACGGACGAGCGATACTCCGACCACCACCCTTCAACTACGATTGTATTGTTGGTACCGTACGTACATAGGAAATAATATAGGCCAAGATGAACATCTTTACAAAAAAGGAAGGTTCCTTATATTACTACTATTTGTCGGATCTATTTCGTAACATGTCGTGAAAAAATTGCCGAACCGTTTCATACGTTGTCATTGTGACAGCTGCAACACGCAACCAACAGAGCCAAGAGTGAGAATTCTTTCGCAACCAAACATTGTCTTTCGAATATCCATTTGCGTCACATTGTTGACTTACTTGTAGCGGGTACAAAATGAAGTACACGAGCACCTGCCCCGCGGAATAAACCGGGAAAACCACCTTCCCGGAATGCATGTACAAGGCAGTCCACAACGCCTCTGTACTTTGGGCCATTGGATGCTGCTTGTCCGCGTTGCACTTGCAGTCGTAGTTTGGCAAGATCCAGTGGTGATGTCAAAAACGATGCCAGTGCTCCAGCACCGGAGCTGGAAAGGATTAACCACGGGGTCGACAAGACTTCTGTTCCAGAAAACGACTTGGACATATTCTTGAACTTCTCGTAAAAAACAAAATACAATGCCGAGAAGGGGCCAAAACTCAACAGTGTTGCACCGTACCCTTTGTATATACCCGAAAGGCCCTCGGTCCGCAATATACGTACTAATGCATCACCACCTCCTTTGTAGTTCGTCGTAGCTTGATTCGCGTGCTGAACTTGTAACCTTTCCTTGATGACATCCACGGGGACGTAGATTAGACAGGCCACAGCTGAAGAGTTGAATAATAGTAACAGAAGAGCATTAGAAAATTCAAACAACACACCTACGACAATAATTCCACCCTCGTTTCCACAGAGTCATGCTCCTACCTTCTGCTGAAAGGCCACTTGCAAAATGAACGGCAAAACTGGCATCCGATGCGTTCGTTTGGTCGGGGTCAGTCAGGGCTGCTATCCGTTCTTTGAAAATATCGTAGCTGACAAGAAAAGATCATTTGAAACAGTCGCCAAGACCATCAACAATGAGAGATTGGAACGCAAATCAGGGTCAAATGTTCAACCCTCATGTGGCAACGTACCTACAAAGATAAATGATTGTCCCAGGAGTCCCTCCAACAATCACCGTACTACACATCCAAAACCAAGATGAGCCAGACGTACCAATAAAACGAGAAACAGATTCTCACCGCATTCCTGGACAGCCTGTTATACCTACCTGAATCCTCGATAGAGCCCACGAATGCCCTCGGTTGCAATCGTCCTCCTCAACACGTCCACGGGTCCATTGTATGTGATTCCAACAGCTTGGAGTCGAGCTTTTGCTGTATCAAGAGGGTGCGTGAGAAGTCTACTCAGAATTCCTGCCCCTGCTGACCCCAAAGCATTGGAAGCAATGGCTTCCCAATCAAAGGCGCTCATGGTGAAACTTGGACAAAAGAAAGTGGGGTTGGTTGTGGTTGCCAAACAGGCTTGTCTCCGACTCGGACTAGTCAAAACCTCGAATCCAAGTATTCCATGGATAGGACGAATGATGAGAACGTACCTAGAAACTAAAAATAAAAGGACTAGTTTCTAAAGTACTAGTTGCGTCATATTATATGTACACGATCCGGTGTCAGCTACAACTACTAGAGGTGCAGAGAGATTGATGCACGGGGCACAACGGTGGAGTTATCATGCGCCCTCCCCATCGTCGTCGTCGAACTTCACGCGTTCTGTTCCGGCTTGAGCGGTTTCCAAGTAAAGTGCTTGCAGGCGGCGGGTGACAGGGCCTGGTGTGCCATTGCCAATCACCTTATCGGCAATCTTCACCACCGGCATCACGAAATTCGAGGCCGAGGTCAGAAAGGCCTCAGCTGCCTCTTGCGCCTCCCGCGGGGTGAAGGGGCGTTCCTCGAGGTGTAGACCGGGGGTGACGGCGATCAGCGCCTCGACTGCCTTGCGGGTGCAGCCGGGAAGGATTGTTGTGCTGTTGGGCCGGGTCACGATCGCGCCATCGCTGGTCACGATGAAGGCGGTGTTCGAAGCGCCTTCAGTGATCAAGCCATCTTGGTGGAACCAGACATCGGCAAAGCCTGCCCCGTGGGCCGCCTGCTTGGCCAGCACCTGGCCTAGAAGCTGCACCGTCTTGATATCGCGCCGGGCCCACCTAGGATCCTCGGCTAGATCGACCGCAAGGCCGGTGTCATGCGCTTTGGTGCCATGCAGTACTTTTGGTTGGCAGAAGGCCACGAAAGTCGGGCGCATCTCCGGCGCCGGGTCGAAATTGCGCTCCGCCACACCACGCGAGATCTGTAGATAGATCGTGCCGTCGCGCATTCCGTTCTGCCGAGCCAGGTTGTGCTGCACTTTGCGGATCTCTTCTAGCGAACAAGGCAGTGGGATGCCCAGCGCTTGCAACGAGCGTTCGAGCCGCGCCAGATGCAGGTCGTTGTCGACCAGGAGACCGTCGACCATGGCGGTGACCTCGTAGATTGCGTCACCAAACAAGAAGCCGCGATCCATCACTGGAAGCCGCGCCTCAGCTTCAGGAAGGTAAGCGCCGTTGAGATGGATGATACGTGTCATGGCGGAATATATCCTTGCGTTGGATTGGTGTGCAGCAGTGTAGAGAAGAGCAAGTCTCAAGATTAAATCTCAACTTGGTGCCCTCCGACTGGGACGAGTCAATTTCATTTTATGCCAATCTATTGTTCCTCGAGGTTCAAGACGCAACACTGGTGGACGAACGTATCTCGTCATCATCTCTACCTTGATAGTTTCTTACGAAATATAGTGCGGCTACTGATGTAGTTTTTTCATTTTATGTACACAATTTCTCCTTTATTACAGGAGGATAGTCTCCTCAACAAAGTACCGGCATCATGAATCCCTAATGTGAGTCTTGGACAGGTCCTGAGTCCCCCTCTGCCCTTTGCACTGTCAGTTTCCTGCTGAGTTGGGTGATGCAAATCGAACGGTATCTTTGCTTCTGGACAATGGTTTCTTTGTGTCGTTCATTCACAGTTGTACCCATGCGATATGGGTACTGCAATCTGAAGTCTCTTCGCTCATGTTCTACCGTTGATACCCGTGACTTTGCCAGTGGACAAGCCTCTTCACCTGCCAAGTCGATTCGTTTGGCAATTTCAAGCGAGGATGATATGGAAGAAGTTGGGGCTCTTCTCTCCGTGATCTCCCGTCCTCCAGATGTAATTTTGCTTGGTGGAGGTGAGACTGACGCTGATTGAATTCAACGGCTTTGGTCCACTTTTCTCATGACGTTTTCTTTCCTACAGACCTTGGAGCAGGAAAGACAACATTTGCACGTGGTTTCGTTCTAGGAAAACTTGGTGGGAACAATAGCGAAACGCTGAAAATTACTTCCCCTACGTACTTGTTATCGAACACCTACTGCTACCGAGATGAAAGCAATACGGATACACAAGAGTATGTCGATTGTTTCTGTACCTCTCCTCCACCATACTACTTTGCTGTCTGACCACTATTCTCTCTTTCTTCTCAGGATCCATCATATCGACCTATACAGGCTATCTGGCGAGCACCGAGAAGATTTTGACCCCCTCCAACTTCCACATGTTTTCAAGAAATGTGAGTAAATGGGGTCCATCTTACTTGATTGATGTGTCCGTAGTGCCTGTCTGCATGGACTAACACCATCCTTGCCTTTTACTACACGACAGGTATCTCCCTGGTTGAATGGCCCATTCGATTGCAATTACATCCTTCGTTGTTTCCACCTGCCGACAATCAATTACGCGTTGACATCACGATTGTGAAGAACGATGACCAACGTCAAATGACGCTTACTACCCCAGCAGGTTCATCATGGGGTGAAAGAATAGCAGGTCTTCTAGACGATGGAATGCTGGATGACATTCTGATGGAATAATAGGAACGTGCTCAGCTTGTTTCCTGATCAAACTAGATTTGACCAAGCTAGCTAGAGTTCTGCTACAACGGTGTGGTTTTCAAGACAAGACAACGAAAAGCCGTCACTCTATAAATACGATTGTAGTTTATCCCAACAGCAGACACTCGCTTGTTGTTTGATATGAATGGCTGCAAGCAAGGACGCAACCAATCTGGTTATACCTGAAGCAAAAGGAGGGCAAGTATTAGAGACGGGTGCAGGCAACCATCAGCACAATTTCGGTAGGCTCAGAAATTTGGGTATATTTGGTCACCACGTATGTCTCTATATAGTAGCACAAGACTCTGACAAATTGTTCTTCCCAGCCAACATTTCTCAGACAATGCAACAACAAATGAACAGAAACGTACCATAAGATGGAACGAGGAGGTGAAATGAGAATGAGGCAGCTTCGTCGAAGATGTACCTATGACGAATCTCAGTCGGCAGTCTACACACCGTTTTCGATCTGTCTGCCCAACCCAAGTCCTGCCCAAATATCGTTATTCTCATTGCGGAAGTCAACGAAGCTTTCAGCCTTCTTGGTAGCAACAACCTGAACCGCCCTAAGGGCGGCCATGTTGAACCCGACTACGTTTTTTGTTTCTTCAAGCCGGGCTTTGAGAAGCCGACGGAGCTCACGCAGAGGAACAGCAAGTGACTTGTTGCTTGCAAGAATCTGAAAGAGGAAAATGATGTTAGATACAGATAGATTGACAATGATAGCACTTGTTTGGTTACAGAAAGAGGCTCGGAAATGGGTATAGAATGTCAACACATTATGCGTCTGGCGGTTGGTATCCTCATTGCCTCAAGGTCATGGTAAGCCTCTCTCATAAATGTCCTTGGCAGAAACGTACCTGGTGATGGTGAGTCTTCACAAGAAAAGTGCCAACACGGGCGCAAATCTCGACTCCTCTTCCACTTCGCAAAAGAAGAACTAGATAGTATATCATGCGTTCAACATGTCCAAGAGGGAGGATCAACAAACTTTGTTCCAACTCAGCCAATTTGACAGACTTGAGGGCCCAAAGGACGTATGCTGGGGGATCCATTCCCATCAACAACGGGTTGGGTATCTTCTCTTTTCCAGGGTTGCTCTTTTTGAAAGCAGCAATACTCTTGGTTTCTTGGTCAGCTCTTTCTAGCGCCTCTAGCAGTCGGTCTCCAGCAGCCACGCTCATCATGCTTTTCTTTACTGCTTCTGCACTTTGAGGTTCATCCTCGGTATCTTCCTCTTCGTTCACATTACCGTTCAAGATCTTAGCTGTACCACGTTCGTCATTGGCGTCGACTCGGTCAAACATCTTGTCAAGTTCTCGCTCTCGCTCCTCTTCAAGGAAAACGATATCCTTTGTCCGTTCCCAAACACGAACTTGTCGATCCATTCCAGCTGAGAGCACAAATGCACCAGTTCTGCTGATGGCAATGCCACTGTTGAACAAAATTGTGAGTAACGATGCTTCCATCGGCAACTGCTTCGACTTGAATGTAGACATACCTAACTTCGGCACAGTGTCCATTTAATACAAGAATTTGCTCGAATCGATCGCCGTCCCAGTAACGAACAGTACCATCTTTGCTGGTTGTGAAGAAATTGTGAGTGCGCCGAACGAACTTCAAATCGGTTACAGAGTCTTGGTGGCCATGCAGAGTTCGGTGTGTATCTCCAAAATCCAAGCCCCAAATCTTGATTGTCTTGTCCGCCCCAGAGGTTGCTAGGATTGTATCATCATCGCTCGCATCTAGCGCTAGAGCCGGAAGCTTGTGACCGTACAAGCTCAGGAAGAACTTCAGAGTATCATCAAAGAACACCTTCACAGTTGAATCCAAAGTTGAAATGAAAACCATTCGTTTCGTTGGATCAACCGAATGTGAATATTTCACTGCAAGGACGTCATCGGTCATTTCTAGAGTCCTTGCATGTACCAGTTCCGGAGTTCCATCTTCCGACTCGTCAATCTCCCAAAATTTGACAGTCTTATCAGCCGATCCAGTTACAATTGCAACAGCCGGCTGTTCCTTGGTGGGGCGTCGGATATCAAGGCTCCAAATAGCTCCGTCGTGGGCTTGCTCTTCAACACTCACAACTTCACCAGAGGCAACCTCAACAAGAAGCAAGTGGCCTTCTCTGGTACCCAAGATCAAATGAGAATTTCCAGGCATGAATGCACAACAGAGACCATAGCTGGCAACATCGCCAACTGAAGGTGTGGTAGATTGGATACATGCCCTTTGGGTTACATTCCAAATCTTGGTAGAGCTCTTTGAAATTGTCACAGCTAGCGTGTCGTCAGAGGATAAGGAAACTGATCTAATTCCTGTGGGGTGACCAATCATGTTCATAGACGCTACGCTCGTGGAAGTGACGGCGGTCTGGGTAGAGTCACTAAGGGTAAAACGTGAGAATTGTTCGAAATAGTCGAAAACGCTGAACGTCCAACCCTGCTTACCTCGTCTTCTCCCGGTTCAAAGCCACTATCTCGATTGCATTGGTTGTGAGGGAACATGCCACCCGAATGACACTACCCCCTTCCTTCCAAGGAACAAAGGCAAAGCCTTTCACTTTGTGGCTGGCTCGTGCAGTACCGAAGTATTCGAACTCATCACTGGCACGAATTCCCTCTGGGTCCAATGACTTGTCAAACGCCGAGACCTCGGTATTATCAACTTCAGGTTCTGGATCGTCTAGGATCCCTCTCTTGGTACCGGTAGATTGCTTGTCGGTATTCGCTTTGGCCTTGACCTTTTCCTTCTTTCTACTTTGCCTTCTCAGCTTCTTTCGTTGTGACTCTTTTGTACTTCGAATCATGTAAATATTAACATCTTTGGAATTCACGTGCAATATCCCCACAAAACGACCGTTTGGGTGAAAGTGCATGCATGAGATCCGTTCTCCAGTGGTGGGCAGGCTGGGCGGGGAAATGACTGGACCGATGTAGTGACAGCAATCATCAACATTGTCACTGGTTCCTTCGTCAGAAAGAGACTGTTCTGTAAGCTGTAATGTAGACCTGACAGGTGGTTTGATGGCGAAAACTCTGGCAACACCATCTGTACCCCCAGTTAGCAATCGAATACGGGGTTCTTCTGACTCCCCTTCAACATCAGGCAGGGGTGCCTCCATAAAACAAGCAGCTCCCCATACCTCGCCCCTGTGTGAGGTAATTGTTTGGATACAGCACTGTCCCTTGAGGTCCCAAACCTTCACAAAGCCATCCAAACTTGTGCTGACAAGGAGATCGAGAGCCCCATCGGCCAGGGAAACAAAATGGACGTCCGTGATGGCACCTCGGTGACCAAGGAGACGGAACAACCCGGTCTCTTCTACAACGTCCCAAACACAGAGAACTCCGTCAGCTGAGCCTGAAACCAAACGACTACTATTCTGAGAGTCGAATGCAATGGACCGAATGGGAGAGTCTGAATGACCGTTCAATACCAGAGGTTCGCGCATGACAAAATTTTCATCAGGGTGGTTCTCTTGTAGCAGAGATTGTACCAATCCGTGCCCCCCTTCCGCATTCAACTCCCCAGGCTCCAAGCGAAACACTCGCACAGCACCGTCCACCCATCCAGTGGCAACGTTGCAGCCTTCGTTGGCTGGATCCTGAGAAACTGCCACGCACACGACTTGGCCACTGTTTAGGGCTCTGCCAGTTCCTACACCTCCACCAAGCTCCTCTCTATGACCCAATTTAATTGTAGGGGAGGCAGTTCTGGCGTGGATGCCCAAGCAGTGACTTCCAGCCGTCGTCAACAAAACCGGTTGATTCCTGGAGTGGGATGCAAACGCCAGAATGGAATTGGACTGAGGAGCTTTGGATGTTGCCCCCATGCTCAGGAGCCCAAAGGCATCGGCGCACTCATAGCGGAGATAGGTGTGTTGCATGCTAAAGCTTGTGTGCTTTCACAAGCTGCTTGGCAACAAATTTTCGGTTGTTGGTAAAAAGAAAAATGAAATTCCTGGGTGGTGGGGATTGGCGAGAAACTTCTACGGGCGACACACGGACGGAATTGATTTCCAGCCATTTTCATGCGAGATACAAGATGCCAGCACCCTATACTACAATACTACTTTCCACATCTAAAAAGCAAATGAATCCTCAAGTATTACAAGTAGCAACAAAAAGCTACATTCGTACCGTAGCACCATTTCCAGGCAAAATCCTTCATCGAAGCTACAGGCATACAAAGCACAGAGATTTTTGTCATGGTATACTATTAAGGGTAATCGCCTTCGTGTGTATTGGATTGCAGGTCTGAACCGTCCCTAGTAGGCAGACCTGGGGCTGTTGGTTGGAGTGTTGTTGGAACTTGCACTACCTGTGCTGGGGGAGTTTGCGAAACATGTGCCATGTAAGGCTGTGGGTATTGTACTTGGTGAGAATAATCCAGACGGGCGTCGTACGGCTGACCATATGGTGAATAGTACGGCATAGGCTGGCTTGGAGGATAGCCGTAGTAAGGAACTGGAACAAAAGAAGGACCACCATATCCTTGATGCCACTCAGGTGCGTATGGCATTCCCTGGGGCGGCATGAAACTTGGTTCTACCGGAGGAGGAAACATCTGCCCCGGGTAGAACCGTGCGTGCTGTGATTGTTGTGGAGTATTTCCCCTAGGACGCCTGCCGTCGCGAGGTCCACCATGCAATTTAGGCTGAGCAGCCTTCACTTCACATGTCTTGCCTCGCATCTCAAGTCTGCCAATTCCATCCGCATTATTCCCCTGTTCGAGCAGTGAAAGTGCAACAGACGGGTCTTCGAAAGTCACAAAGCCAAATCCACGGGACCTCCCAGACTCTCGATCAACCATAACCACAGAGTCTAGCAACACACCAAACTTCTCGAAAAACGTCCGGAACTCCTCCTCCGTGACTGTGAGGTTGACAAGAGAAAGGATTCGGTGAGTACGAGGGTTCGCATGCACAATTCATGAAAATACATTGTGTAATGCTCACCATCTGTAGGAAGACCTAACAATACGATAAGACGCCCCATCAGAATGCAGAACACGTTAGCAAAGCTTGCATCAAGTACTAGTCAATTCCATATGGATGACCGTTGGCCTTAGTCGAGTCACTTACCTCCAACAAAAAGCTTTCTCGAGTCTTTCATGGTTGGTGGGATTTTGTCCCTCTTTTGCTGATGCTGAGTGGCAGCCTCACTACTGGCATCGACAACCTCCGATGCATCTTGGGCGCTCATGTCAACCAATCGATGATCCCCAGTACCTTGTTGAGGATTCGCAAAATCGTCCCCGACGATCTCAGCCATATCACGGGCGGGCGAACACTTAGCCGGAGAAAAACTCAACCTCAAACGAGGATTGTCGTTTCACAGAGGTCAAAACCAGCCTCTTCTCGGAGACTAACCTTGGAGGACCTGTCCACCAAAGCAACAACCGCCGTCCCTAGCAGATCAAACGGCGATGTTTGGAAGGATGGTCATCGTCTCTGTCATCGAACGGTGGGAGTTTCGGAGAAGGGAGTCGGATATTTGTCACATGGATATGACATGGGGACATAAACCATTAAATAAAAAAGTCACAGCAGGCACCATCACGACCGGAAATGCGAATACGTCTCGCGCGACTGAAATGGCTAAACTTGACGCACAACTCGACTAGGACATGCCTCCAATATCTCCACGCGATCACCACCTTCCTCCTACGACGCATGGTACAGTGCTCGGGACTCGGGGGTTCCACGAACAACTGCACCTCTTTTTTTACGCAAGACCACCGTCATACATCGATCACAATTCACATGCAAGGTATTCTCTCTCGTTCTTGTCTACGCAATCTTCGTGACTTGTTGAAAGCCTTTCAGTAGTGTGATATGGCGGGAACAAACAGTAGGGGAAGGCTATCCCGACGTCGAAGACACAGGATAGAAGCAAAAGCACCTGCAGCTGCTGCCATCCCCGTGAGTGCTCAGGAGCTCCTCGACACGAGCATGGACCTTGACTTTTGTGTTGGGGGGAAACACACGAGACTGGGAAAGGAGACAACGTCTCCAGATAGCTTGTCAAGTAAAAACTCTCCCTTGCAGAAGAAACAGAGCACAGAATCCCCCCACCGTGAACCTATCCGTGCTCCCCGACACGAGCAATTGAAACTTCATGCCATCTGCATCGATGGACGAATCGTTCGTGGGGGTGACGAAGACGCATACAAAAAGTCGATATCAAGGAGAAACCAGTTCCTCGTAAATCTGTCAAAAAGGGGTGCAACTCCTGACACGCTCTGTTTCTCTCGACTATCAAAAGATGCCTCAAAAGAGGCTTCTGTCGATTCCTGGGAGCCTTCCCGACACGAGGTTGTGACTTCGTCAACTTTTGAAAAGATTCCAATTGTTCCCGTTGATACACTATCGCCAATTTCACTTTGGAATCACATCTCAGATCTTGGTATGTATGGCTTCACTGGAGCATCACATCTACCACCCCAATGCTAACCTGCAAAGTTTCTTTCATAAGTTGTTTTGGCAATCACAGACTTCAAGTCCTTGAACATCACTGTGATTGCTGGTGCCACACCCGCACCCCCTATCGAGTCACACGAACAAGTGGAAATGGCCAAACCATTTTGGTTGCGAGTGTCCGAACTCGGGAGGAATGGTCACATTGGTACTCTTCAGGTAGTGTTCGTCCACCCCGATGACCACGCATCCAAAACAGAGATGTTTTCATCTTGGGCGTCAACTTGGGAATCAATATTTCGGAAGTTTGCGGAAGATAAGTTCCAAAATGACTGGAGTTCTTTGCAGTTTGGAGAAACAGAAGTCCATCCTTTCGACATCAGAATATCGTCAATGAATGACAGCCCTATTGACTATCACGGTCTAGCCGTCCAACTTGTCGGGGATCTGATGGAGCCTAGATCAAGGAAACTAAGTGTTCATCTTCCATTCTGCGATGATTCCGAGGAGGAGAGTCCCAGGCAAATTGCACTAGACGCCACGTATCGGCATGTGCCATTTCGCCTCGACTCGCCACTTGCACACGCACTCCTCGAAGACTTAGACATCCTCTCGAAAACTCAGTTACGTGCCATACAACGAGTACCCATGGCATCCGTGGATGCATCGTTGCTCTATGGCGTCCCATTACGAGTAGTCCCGGGTGTCGAGGAGGACTACTCCATTCAACAACAGACCAACGGTCTAGCTCTAGCATTGTTTCATGCTCTTGCCGAAGGTGATAGTGGTCTGGTGTTGCAGGCGGGTATATCTTCTGTGGATGATCGTCTACTGGAATCATCGTTGTTCCATACACGGGGTGAATTCTTCCTTCTGGTTCCGGACCAGCCGCCTGGATTTTCTTCCATGGAAGGAGTGTTCATACAACAAGGTTCAATCTTTCGATTGGCTTCAGCTGAAAGTTTTGTCAATATTGAAGAATCTGCCTCAATGATGGCATCGATGGATGTAGGGCCAGAGACCCACCGACTCTATGTAGAGGACAGCCTGGAATCATTGCCGTGCTCCGCATTCAATCCTTGGCAGGCCGCAGTAAGACCCTCACAGAGATGAAAGGTCCAAACTTCAAGTTTTGATTGTTATTACCAACTACCACAGAGTGGTAATAAAGGGTTTCAAAGGTAATGTGTTGAGACTCTCTGGGAGTAACATTTGACACACACAATGGGTGGCGTGCTGAAGGCAGGGGTTTCGCGGCGATGGTTTTAGTGGAAATTCTGACACGTCATCAGTGTGTAGCTGGTTCTCAAGTTGTGAGTCATTTTAGTCGATTCACAGAATAGTGAACTGTACTCTATCTCAACTACTGTTGTCTACACACTAAAACCACCCTTACTACTACCTCTAGATGCTGGCTACTCGTGGTGTAACCTCAAACATTCAGCATACAAACTTCCATTAAACTATGGATGGCTTATGTCATAGTCTGTGTACTCACACTGGCAACATGATCTTCAGCACTACGACGTTGTTTGGACTTGCTCACTTTGACATGAAGCTGCAACATGACCTCGCATCCGAACATATTTTTCAAATCCTTCGTCGCAGAATCCTGTATTCTCTGAAGAGTCTTTCCTCCACTTCCCAGTACCAGCTTGTGGTGGCTCTTGTTGAAAACAACCAAGTCTTGGTGAATTATAACTCCCTGGGGAACCTTCCTGAATAGTCGGTTGACCTGCTTTACTGAATGGGGGACCTCCTGATGCAAGCATCGGTAAAGCTTCTCTCGAATAATTTCCTCCACCTGCTCCTCTGGTGACATATCCGTCGCTTCGCCAGCTGGGACAGGCCAAACTCGACAGGGCGTGGCCAGTTGCAGCAAGTGCTCGACAATGTCTTCGATTCCATCTTCTTCCAGGGCAGAAACATAAAAGTTAACTGGGGATACTTTCATCAATGTTTCAAAGTCCAGCTCCAAATCAGTGTTTTCACTGGATTCTTCGGTAGTTCCAGATTGTTGCTTCATGGTATCGACGATGCACATGTCTGCCATCGACCCAATGTCCATGGCCAAATCGATGAGGCTGGACTTGGGTTTCACCAAGTCGACCTTGTTCAATACCACAGCAAACTTCGACTCAAGTGGGACAGATGCCTCCAAAGTGGAATCAGATGATTTCTCGTCGTCGCCTTCGTTGTAGTCTTCCTCGATCCTTCCTTGACTTTGAAGAGCAAACATCATTAGTTGCACCAAGGCGTGGCGGTAATTATCCGTCATATTTCGGGCTGCATCTACAACCAAAAGAGTATAATCAACATGTTGCATTTCAGAGGCTGCGTTGACTAGCAGTTCTCGGTCCAAACGCTCTTCCTTCGCATTTTCTACTCGAAGGTACCCTGGGGTGTCCTTGAACACAATTTGCGTGTCACCAATGGTTCGGGCTCCCAAAATGTCAGTTCTCGTGGTGTGACGTTTTCTAGAAACAGCGGCCACTGAGGATTTGGCTAGTGCGTTCAAGAGTTGTGACTTTCCAGCGTTGGGAGCACCTACAATGGCAACATCCAATCGCTTCTTAAGAGTTGGGGTTGGAGTGATGGAACTCTGTACTGTCTCGATAGCAGCGGAGAAAAATCTATTACCGAATGCTGTACGGCCAACCATCAAACCGGATAGTCTACTTCTCATTCTGTTATGATGGGAGAGTAAGGAAAGGTAGAATGGATTGTGATGGAATCAGCAGTTCCGTGGTGTTGGTTGATGTTGGATGATCCAAACGTGAAACAGAAAGTGTACGGCTAGGAGGGCAGTCATGGATTGGTCACGAGACAATACGTCTGTCTTTGTCCCGTTTCGTTCGATTCACATGGAGGTTCTCACCGCTTTCATCCTTCTTTCTGCTGTCAGTAGTACGGCATAGCACAGGCAATACATTACTGCTCTACAATAATATTACAAAACTGAACTGAATTCAAGACTCTCCAATCAGCCTTCCCAGTCCAATGGCTTCGATAGCAGAATCATCGAAATAATGCAGCGAGGCCTGAGAAGAAACAAGTTTGTTCCGTAGAAGAATGTCAAACCAGCACACAACCCAATCGAAAGGAGTAGTTGGTGGTGATATCCTAACGCTTCCACTGCCACTGCGTGGCCATTTCGTCAAGAGAACAAAGTCAGACCATTGTCGATCATCACAGCACTTCTGCATCCTCTGAGGAATCTTCCATGTCTTTTTGAATGTCCTTAGGCAATTCCAATTCTGGAGGATTTGGAAATGTAATGATGGAGGAATCGTTGAAGGCTCGATCGAAATGACCGGAACATTGCGCGACATCCTCGGAAGCAAGCACGAGTTCCTTTTCGTCCCAAAGGGGTTGCAGGAACTCCAAGAGACGAGTGCGAGGGTTCTTCTTTAGCTGATTGGCATATTCCGTCAAAGAATTCCCAAATATTGACAGCAAGTGAAGCTGATTCCAATTGGTTACGAGGAGATTGGAGTAAAGACGGAGGGGACAGTGTGGCATAAAAAACATGGTCGCTGCCGTGACTTGACGCTTGGCTTGTTCATTGTCGCGAATAACCTGAATTCCTTTTTGTTCGAGAAACGTAGCTTCTGTGGATGTCATGAGTGGCTCGTAGTAATACACGGTCAGGTTGGGGTACACTTGCATCCATTGGAGAACACAAGCAAGTTGCCATTGAGGTGCCGATGGGGAGACCGATTGCCTGGTCTCGAAGTTTCCCAATCCGTAGCAAACCAAGTCATCTGGAGGGGATGACTTGGACAAGTGGTCTTGTATTGTTTTCCAAAAGTTGGAGGAAGCTAGTTCCGTTTGACAAAGAGCAAAAATATCCTGAAGCTCTTGATGGGGCAATGTGCTGACATGGGCCATCTGCAAAGCCCTTTGTCGCTCAATTTGTTGCTTGGACCTGTTGCTTCTTCTGTCTTTTCTATAGCCCTTTTTGGGTTGTTTGGCGACTGTTGTCCACCCATCATCTTTGTCTGTCGTGCTCATGACAATGGGGAATGCTGACTGCTGCAATGATGAAGAATGATGTTTTTGTCACGTTTCCATGGCGATTTGGTATGCGTCCAACGGTTTCGGACTTGTTGGAAGGAGGCCAGGCCATTGTCTGGCCTCGTACGTTTGTGATACGAGTCCCGTTAGCATGCCGGTAGCGCATTCCAACTACGCGTGCCTGACACCAGTGAATCTGTTCTTCTTGATTCTTCTTTGGGCACNAGGAAATCACCAACACAAACGTGTACTGCAGATTCTCAAAAAAACACGTCAGTGTACTGGTACGAGGTGTGGCAATCGACATCGTCAGAACTTTCGTTGTCAATTTGATATCCAGATCCATTGCAGGAAAGAGCTCTATCCAGTTGTTCCTCCCCACAATCCACTTGCATATACACTTCCTTCTCTTGGGAAGAATACTTTGTTCATCATGTCTCAGGCCAATTCCAATCGGCCTTCTTGTCGAGATACCTTGTTCGTCAAGGTAATCAGTGGCTCCCTCGGCTCTACTCTCACAGCCTTGGTAGTCACTCCGCTAGAGGTTATCAAAGTCCGCCAACAGTTTCAGTCTCCTAATCCTCCACCCCCACCAACGCCTCCACCTATCCCAGCTGGTGCAACAAAACGCGCCTGCTGTGGAACGTTTGTTCTGAACAATGGCTTGAATGATTGTGTCCTTCCCAAGAATGCAGTTCCATATTTCAATCACCAGACGGGTCAGTTGAAGGAGAGTGCTCGAGTTTCCAATTCACGAGGAATGTTCGCTATGCTGCGAAGTATTTGGGCCACCGAAGGTTCCGCCGGAATATATGCAGGCCTCAGGCCTACCCTGGCCATGGCTGTCCCAAACACTGTTTTGTATTTTGCCAGTTATGAAGAAATCAAAGAATACCTTGATGTCAACTCTACTTACTTTTCTCATTCGACCATCCCTGCTGTGGCAGGGGCCTCCGCTCGAGTCGTTGCCACGATTGGCACTGCCCCCCTCGAGTTGATTCGAACACGTCAAGCAGCCCAAGTTGGATCTGGTCAAGTGGCAGAGGGGCTTTTAGAAGAATTCAGGACTATGATTCGACAGGAGGGTGTGGCTTCGTTGTATAAGGGTCTCTCGCCAACCTTGCTACGGGATGTCCCTTTCTCGGCGATGTACTGGTTTACGATTGAGTATCTTCGAACCATGTGGGGAGATTCGTCGACGGTCTCTGCCTCTGCACAGGCAGGACAGGCTGTCTTTAATGGTTCTGTGGCTGGTATGGTTGCCGCTGCAGCAACGACACCTCTTGATGTTGTCAAGACTCGCTTGCAGGTGGTGAAGGAGCCCGTCGCTGTCGAAGCAGTTGCATGTGGTGAATGTGGCTCGATTTCCTATCACCCCTCCACAAAGCCACAAACTCCACCTTCCACATTCTCTGTACTTGCGCAAGTGTTACACGAAGAAGGTGTGACCGGTTTGTGGAGAGGCAATCAAGCCCGAATGCTCAAGATCGCTCCCGCGTGTGCCATTATGTTGTCGTCGTACGAAATGGGCAAGCGTCTTCTAACCACCAATTAATATAGATTTTTAATGCGATATACAGAAGATGACAATGTTTTCACATTTGCATTCACCGTACTGTTCATGATCCATCATTGCCTATTCGGTACGCCGCCTCTTCCCAGGCCTGGACTCTTCCACATCCTCGCTGGAGGGCTTGGAGCTTCCCAAGAGCCCCCATAGGTTCCAAAGTCCAGATGATGGAGCCTTCTCTTCAACAGGAGGCTCCGCAAAAGCCTTGATGGTTTCCCGTTGGAATCGTTGGTTCAAAGCGTCCAGAATCTTCTTTCCGTGCTCACGGAATAGGGCCTCGTCGGGCGATTGGAGGGTGGCTCCCACAATGAAGCACACATCGTTCACCCACACGATTTCAAAGTTGATACGGTTTCCAGACGAGTCTTCAAGACCATTCAAACAACTAATAATATCCCGAGTGGTGACC
The DNA here is from genome assembly GCA_013372465.1 of Nitzschia sp. Nitz4. Classification (NCBI taxonomy): domain Eukaryota; phylum Bacillariophyta; class Bacillariophyceae; order Bacillariales; family Bacillariaceae; genus Nitzschia; species Nitzschia sp. Nitz4. The sequence continues at coordinate 72,759 of WXVQ01000011.1, forward strand.
GAAGGGTCAATGTCGGAGACACGGTACGTTGAGTATGGAGACATGCTACGTCGGGACAAGAAATGGTGAGGACGAGTTGACACAATTCAATGCAACAGGACACATATACCACGTACCCATTGCATAGAGGATCCGAGCCTTGGGATTCCAAATCAATGGTGTAGGGACTCCAAGAGAAGTGAATCTTGTTGCGTCCGTAATGCATTTCGGCATCCGTACTATCAGGTTGCTGGCGCCACGGGGCCAAGGACTCAACGGCCATATCCTCGCCTTCTTCTTTGGCAGCTTCGAGTTGTTCTTGGATTGAAGTTGTCAAGACATGGAAAATAACACCTGTACAGTAACTGTCATATCCAGCATCATGCAACTGCTCCTGAAGCTGATCCTCTCCATCCCGACTAAAGATACGGTTCCACTTGGGGTTGGCATTCAACGCATACTCGTAGAGGGCTCCAAGGTGAGTTCGTCGATGCTTCTCCTTGAGGCTATACTCGCAAGCCAATGTCTTGGTATCATAGATGACAGGGAAATATGAATGGATGAGATTCTTGCATTCGGTCCAGTCGCTAGGGAGCTCTGGCGCATGGAAGTGGGTGAGAAGGAACAACAAATCTTGGAGACCGTTGTGGACAATCAAGGGAATCTTTCTTCCTCCAGAAACTGGCGGTTCCACAAATGTCTTTAGAGCGTCGTCTACATTGGAAGACAAGGCAACGTGCTCTGCTTGGTTCTGAGGGCCCAATCCTCTGCAACAGCAATGTGTGAGTACATGGCAGTCTTAATGGATGTACACGTATCACAAAACAAAAAACAGAAACAACTCACCTGCATGCATTGGCCAAAGCCAAAAAGACTCTCCAAACTCCAACCTTTTCCAAAAGCAGCTTTTCGAAGCCCTCACGCAACAATCGCTCATCGCGACGAGCTCGCTCCTCGGCATTGAGCCTCCAAACTCGAATTTGACCAGTCGCCGACAAAGTCTCCGTCTCCAAATTGGGGTACTCCTTGCCAATAGATTGGTAAAGAGCACGACGCAAAAAAGCATTGCAGGAAGGAAGCGCCAGGGAGGAACCCTCCGAATCACCAGGTTGGTCCACAATGGCTGCATCGAGCCATTCCCGCAAGGATGCCATGGCCTTGGCATGGAAATCCTTGTCTTCGGTGCGGATTAATTCCACCGGCTTGCGATTGTCAGGCTCACGGGGCTTGTTGGCATTTTCCTTCTTCTTGAGTTCATTTTTATGGAACTTGTTGAGGTTGGCAACTGCTGTTTCTTGAGGCCAGTACGCGATTCCTTCTTGAATCCATTCGTTCAAGTTGCTGTGAGGTAGAACAAAAACAGGGATATTGTGAGAATAGTCGGTATTGAATTGCCATTCATCCCAGCATACTCATAGAATCGTACCAGTTGTTTTCCTCTGACAAGAACTTGACACTTCCAGGATTCAAAATGACATCTCGCTGCGAATCTGCGGGAGGAAAAAGAGTAAACTTGTAGCGACGCTGCACAATGGATTGGTGAGTGGGTCGAGAGAAACTATGCGTCCATAACACAAAAAAGAAGTAACCAACGTACCACGTTGAACCCATCATCCTCACTTTCTTCAAAGAGAGAGACTCCCAGTTGAATCAGGGCGTAACGCTCAGAAACAGGCTTCAAGGAAGGATAGCGAACCTCAGGAGTGTCATCCTTCTTGACTTGGCCTGCAATGGACGAGGGAAGTTGAATTCCACTCATTTCCTCATCAATGGCAATCCAAGCAGCCCCAGGAAGACGCTTGATAAAGTCATCACTTTGCTGCGAAAGCACAGAGAAACACAGAGAAACATAGACAAACTGTTCGTCAAACACAAGGTGAAATCAGATTTTCTAGTACCAGAAGAACGCGCCGTACCTCAATAAAGTTTGCCTTGGTACAGTCAATGATCACCGACTCCACCTCTTTGGACGCTGGAGCAGACTCAGCAACAGGGGATTCACTACTGGACATTCTCGAGGAAAAGTGGTGGAAACTTTTGTAACAAGAACGAGTCAACGACAAAGACCTCTACAAAAGATTGATGTCAACAGGCGGACTACGGCGTACGAGTACAGGCTGATGGCACAACGAATTTGAGGTCACCTGTTGACTGACAAATTCTCAAATGACTTGGTTGACTCAAACGAGATGCTATTCCACGTGGAGATGCACGTGCGCAATGCCACGAAGCAAATGATGTAAGGTGGTGTGAAACACAACTAGCCACAACATTCCTTCTCGGTTGCAAATGTTGTAGTCGTTGTTGATATCTCTATACCATGACAGATAATACCAAAAAGACATCGATATTTTCGTCATCATGTGCGGCCTCTGTGTTGATGGCACTTTACGTGTGCATGGCCATTTTCAACCTGTACGTTCATCACTCCCATCGATGTTGCATCTTCACAACGTGATGAAGTACGAGTACGGTGTCATCTCAACGTGTTCTTTCTTGTTCCACAGGTATGCCATCATGTTTCCCTTGGCGTACGTAGACTTGTCCAACTTTTCAGAGGAAAGATTTGTCAAACCGTTTTGGAGAGCCGAAGAACAACTTCATATGAAAGTCTACCTTAGTACTATTCCCAACTTTGGACAGCAATTCGTTGCCAGTACGGATGCAAGTGCCGAATCGTCGGACGAGGAGTCTTCAACCACCATCTTGCTTTGGGACCAACATGTGGAATCGCCGTCGCTTTCCAAGTCTTTTTTGTTGAGTAGTTTAGAGTGTCTTCAACAAACCAATGGCAACGGGGCCGATGCTTGTCAGGAGAACCAAACCGACCTGTCCTACACCATGGCCAAGGATTGGTTGGATCAAAACGAACAAATGATGGCCCAACAAGACGGAGGAATCTTGTCAACCATCCAAGCAGCCGGACAGGGTATTGAATCGACCAGTATTCTATTGACGTTCTACCAAACCATTTCCGATCGAATCATGTCCCTGTTTTCGACCCAGGGAGCTTCCGATGAATTAGAGGAACAGCAAGGCCTTTTGGAGCGCTCCAACATATACCTATCACCCACTTCTCCATTATGGTCCACTCTCGTGTCCAATTCATCTATTTATGTTCATGTTCTGGTGCAACGTCAACGTGGATCCTCCACGTCTTCAATGCATAGTGCCGCTGAGTTGGTGAGTGCCTACAAAAAGCAGGCATTGCTCACCGGACAAGTAGGACTCGTCAAGTTTGACGAGCCCAATCACTTGTCCAAACCTGGCAGGATCTTGCTCAAGGATATTGTCTATTTCTTTGAGCGCTATGCTTTGGGCAAGTCCACTCGTCCACCATGGGACATGGAGTTTTCCAAACCAACCTACTACAAAGACTACCAAGACGCTCAGCGTATGAAAGAGCTTTCGATTGGCTACCCTTACTGGAAACCAGAAGTTGCCATCAAGTACTTGATTGATGAGGAGTCGTATCCATTGGAATTGGCCGGGAAGGCCGGAATGTCCATTGTCCAAGTACCAAAATCTACAGCGCACCCCGTTGGATTGGCTCACGTCCCTGCACTCCATGTCGATGAAATCGGTCTTACCAGCGAAAAATACATTCCAATCAACGAAACGCTTACAACCTTGCCACTCCATGTAACATTCGACCGAAGTGACATGGAATCGAAAGGGAACAGTCGAGCTACCACGGCCACGTCCGGAGGAATCAGCCCTGCACGTTGGAGGCTGCTAAGTCACCTGTCTCAATCCATTGAGGCTCAAAGGGAAATGGGTTTCGATCAATCGGATATTGACGATTTGCGCCGTCTCATTGCCGATACCAATGTTACCTTGTTGGCAATCACAATGTTGGCCAGTACCTTGCACCTTTTGTTTGAGTTTCTGACGTTCAAGAATGAGGTGTCGTTTTGGAAGAACAATACAGATTTGACTGGATTGAGTGTTCGCTCCCTTTTCCTGGACTTGGTCGGTCAGGTGATTATTGTTTTGTATCTAATTGAAACGGAATCGTCATTGCTGATGACAGGTCCTTCGGCGATTGGTTGTGTCATTGCATTGTGGAAATGTCAACGAGCAGCAGGTCTCACATTTGTCAAGGTGGACAAAACAGACAAGAATACTCCTTCATCGTGGTGGAATGCTCTTCCCAGAATGGTCGGTTATGAACTACGTGCTACTAGACTGGAGCGGAAACCAACATCCGCCGAGGAGACTGATGGCAACAAGAAGCCTACTGAAGAGAATGGCATGGACCTTCATGAGCTGTCATTGGAGTGCGATCGAATTGCCACCAAGACTCTCGGTACCATCCTTCTCCCTCTTGTTGTGGTATATGCCTTGTATTCATTGGTGATGGAAGAACATGTTGGATGGTACTCTTGGTTCATCACTTCGGCGTCGTCGGCTGTTTACGCTCTTGGTTTTGTCCTTATGACACCACAACTGTACGTACATTTTTTATATCTTGCCCATTCATCATTATCCTGGCAGCTCTTGCTGACTTGTTCTACGTCTTCAGTTTCTTGAATTACAAGCTGAAATCTGTTGCTCATTTGCCTTGGCGAGTAATGGTGTACAAGAGTTTGAATACTTTCATCGATGACCTCTTCTCTTTTATCATCCGAATGCCTACCATGGCCAGAATAAGTTGTTTCCGTGACGACATTGTATTCTTCATTTATCTGTACCAACGATGGTTATATCCGGTTGACGAATCTCGACCAGTGGAAGGGGGTGGTGACGGTACAGAGAAGAACGAAGTCACCGAGACAAAGAAAAATCAGTAATTGTTTGTGGGCATGTAAACTACTGTTGAGGGAAATTCAATATTGATGATGAATTCTATTTCGATTATAGGAACACTGTACGTCCAATGCACTATGTCTCTTCGATGACGATGGCTACACCCCCAGTCGTCTAAGAGCTATAAACACGAACCCAGTCCACTTCCATGATTTGACCTTCATCCACAAAGGAGGCTTCGTCCACTCCTTCGACACCGCCCCATCCACCACCAACAGCCATGTTGAGGATCAAGTGGAATCGTTCGTCAAAGGGCCACTCCGAGAATGTTGCCTCAACAACCCGTCTAAAAGTATGGAAAACCATACCGTCGAGGACAAAGTCAATTTTTTCAGGGGACCAAACAATTTCATGGACTCGCCAGTCAGTGGTATCCATCATGACACTTGACCCGTCTTGGGTTCCGATCATATGGTTGTACGATTGGGTATGGACCGTTCCATGCAAGCGACCTTTGTCGTAGCCAACATGCTCCATGATGTCAATCTCGCCACTGGCAGGCCAACTGTTGTACCTGTTGTCAGTAGACAACATCCAGGCTGCAGCCCAACTCCCACGTGCCGATCCATGAAGAAGTCGGACGCGGACTTGAACTCGACCGTACGTCCAATCTCCCACATTCATTGTTTTGATGCGACCTGAAGTATAGGGGCTACCTTCGTAATCTTCGCGAACAGCGCGAATATGGAGCACACCGTCGTCTACGAAGACATTTTCCAGTCGATCTGTGTAGTACTGGAGTTCGTTGTTTCCCCATCCCCAATCTCCTGTACCAATGTCATAGACCCACTTGGTGGGATCAGGACTTCCCACATAATCGAATTCGTCGGACCACACGAGATTCGTCTCATTGACAGGGGCGACAGTCACAGTGGAATACTCGGGGCGACATCCACTACACACCGAGGGGAATTGATAATAGGATACAGCCTGACAAGCGGCAGTTTCACTGTACCCAAGTTCAGACAAAAGGTAATCAATGCGCTCCCCGCAAGTGTAGCACCCTCCCATAGTAGAATCACAAGCTTCCGTGTCCAAAACCTCCTGTGTGCATGACTTCGAGAAGCACATATCAGTTGTGGTGGGTGATTCTCCAGTTCCCGTTTCCCCAGAAGTGACTGTGGGGGTGCTGGTTGGGGATGGAGTGCGACTTTCTCCACTTGGATCGCACCCCCCGCATTCATCGGGAAAATGCAAGGAAGATACCACTCCACAAGCATCAGATTCAGGGTATCGAAGTTCAGAAACTAAGTGTTCAATTCGTTCCCCACATGTAGAGCACCCACCAAACGAGGGGTTGCATGCAACCGTGTCCAGTACATCTTGGGTGCAAGTAGAAACGCCGCACATTTGCTCTGATGGGGGTGTTGGCATTGCTGTAGGAGAAGATGTTGGGCTAGGAGTGAGTACCATTATGGGACCGGAAGTAGGTGGTTCTGTCTGGGAAATGGATGTGGCCGCACATAATCCGCACTCAGACGGAAACTCTTCGACAGTGATTTGATGACATGCTTCTGAGTTGGGCACCCCCGTTGCCAAAAGATGCTTGATTCTTTCTCCACATTGGAAGCATCCTCCTTTGTTTTCATCACATGCCATGGTTTGAAGGACATCCACGGTGCAGGTAGGGATGTCGCCACAGATTTGTTGAACTTGGCATGTGTCGGGATTACAGGCTTCACACTCGTCGGGAAATTCGACAGCAGCTACCACACGACATGCATCGACTTCAGAAAAGTCCATAGTGTCTTGGAGCCAAGACATCCGATTCCCACAAGAATGTCCACCGGCCATTTGTTCCAATGCTGAAGCAGTGCATCCTTCGCAGTAACAGTAACTTTGTGCAGGCTCTAGAGCCCGACCACTGCTTGCAATAGCTGCAGGAGAATCTCCTTGGCCTCGGAGATTGGATGCTTCGGTTGAAACGAGGGCAATGAAAGCCCACCAAGAAACAACAAACGCTTGAGTTCTGACCATTTTCACGACAAAATGTTGGAGGCAAAAAATTGTGACCAAACCAAACAACTTTTTGGAACCTACCACCAGCTGAAACGTTCTCCAAAGTTGGATGTTGTCGTATGCAAGTGCTGCCAACATGTACGGTCATAATAAAAACTAATAGTACCAGTTCTTCTTCCTCCCGACAAACCGAAGCACGAATCATAATAAACTAATAACTAATAAACAATAAACCATAAAACCATACAAACTAGTTGAGCACGTACTCACGACTCAGCCGGCCTTGGTTTCACAGCATTAAATAGTTCTCGTGGTGGGTTTAGCTTCTGCCAATAATCTCAAAGAGTAGTCACAATACTAGAAGTCCATTTCTCCGCACATTTTGTCTTCTCAGCTATAATCAGATTATAGAGTGCTGAGATTTAGGTTATTGAACGAGCACTATGACCTACTAGGCGCCTTCGTATGTCACCACTTCAGCATAAAACTGACAGTCTTGTCTGTGCCTTGCAATTACATTCGGAAGGTGCTGAGTCGGAGGTCCTACATGAACCGTTGGGTCCTTCTCCAGCTTTCAAAACCCACTACAACTCTCGGAAGCACCCACGTTGCAATGAAAGAGGAATTATAGTACAAACCCAAGCTTGTCCCATGGGCCTCGACTTGCAAGCGAAACCAGCAGAGTCGGAGTATGCAATGGAGTTGGTGGATTCCCTTTCTGAAGAAAAGCTGTCCGATATGTCCTCGGTATGCTACAGGCCTGTCTCGAAACCAACGTGATCTTGTCAGTGGCGATCGTCCAAGCCAGAGATATGACAATGGCAGTTCTGACACGAAAATGATGCCAACGTTGCCATAGTGGGATTGCAACTTGCTAATCAAATACTACTTCTTGTGAAAAGAATACAGGAAAAAGTGGAGGTTCACCCTTTTAGCGGGATACTGTCTATTGCAAGTGTCACAGTGGGAACCGGCTAAGGCACACAAGAAAAAAACAGAGATTGGGAGAGACACGGAAACTTCCTTGTTTCTAAGGCATTTCATTCAAGAAATTGATAATGTGACCCCCGACTTGGTCCTGTTCCAGCAAAAAACCATCATGACCCTCAGAGGAATGAATGATCTTCATTTCAGCGCCAGGAATGTTGTCGGCAATTTCGATTTGTTCGTGCAGAGGGTAAAGGACGTCGCTGTCAATTCCAAGTACGCAAGCAGGAATTTCAATTTGCTTCAAGACGTCAATAGTGCTCTCATGGCGGCTTCGTCCAATATCGTGAGAATCCATCTGTTCGGTTAGCTTGACGTAGGTGATAGGATCAAAACGGTCAATGAACTTGTGTCCCTGGTATTCCAGGTAGGACTTGACTTGCCATGTGGCATCGGATCCATAGGCAGGACTATCATCGGATCGTAGACTTCGTCCAAACTTGCCCTCGTAACCATGGGATGTCCTGTAACTGATCATTCCCATTTGTCGGGCAATCTCTAGACCCTTTGTCGCCTTGAATGGGTCAGTTGCCCAGTTTGGATCGGCATAGATGGCCTGCCTTTGCACCTCCGAAATAGCAATTTGCCAAGCAGTGTGAGCAGCTCCGCACGCAATAGGGACAATCGATTTGACGAATGGAGCATCTACCAAAACATTGCAAAAATAGTGTTGAGAACGGAACGACAGTACGACACCATATATCCATGGTGCATGTCAAAACCCCACATGATTTTCTTACCGACGTCGTCGCGGAATTCTCCCAAAGGAGATCCTCCTTGAACGCCAAACTCCATAGTTTGCATACCACCGAATGATCCTCCAATGACACATTTGACAGAAGAAACCTTTAGCTCATCTCTGAGCAAAAGAAGCTGCAATCGCACAGTGTCTTGTACCGAAATGTCCGGGAAGTCCGCTCCATAGGGCTTGCCGACGCGAGGATCCACCGATTGGGGGTTGGTGGAGCCGTAGCAACTTCCGAGGATGTTGCAACAAACAACAAAATACTTGGAAGTATCGAAGGCCTTGCCATCTCCAAGAAGATGGTTATATCCGGTTGACGAATCTCGACCAGTGGAAGGGGGTGGTGACGGTACAGAGAAGAACGAAGTCACCGAGACAAAGAAAAATCAGTAATTGTTTGTGGGCATGTAAACTACTGTTGAGGGAAATTCAATATTGATGATGAATTCTATTTCGATTATAGGAACACTGTACGTCCAATGCACTATGTCTCTTCGATGACGATGGCTACACCCCCAGTCGTCTAAGAGCTATAAACACGAACCCAGTCCACTTCCATGATTTGACCTTCATCCACAAAGGAGGCTTCGTCCACTCCTTCGACACCGCCCCATCCACCACCAACAGCCATGTTGAGGATCAAGTGGAATCGTTCGTCAAAGGGCCACTCCGAGAATGTTGCCTCAACAACCCGTCTAAAAGTATGGAAAACCATACCGTCGAGGACAAAGTCAATTTTTTCAGGGGACCAAACAATTTCATGGACTCGCCAGTCAGTGGTATCCATCATGACACTTGACCCGTCTTGGGTTCCGATCATATGGTTGTACGATTGGGTATGGACCGTTCCATGCAAGCGACCTTTGTCGTAGCCAACATGCTCCATGATGTCAATCTCGCCACTGGCAGGCCAACTGTTGTACCTGTTGTCAGTAGACAACATCCAGGCTGCAGCCCAACTCCCACGTGCCGATCCATGAAGAAGTCGGACGCGGACTTGAACTCGACCGTACGTCCAATCTCCCACATTCATTGTTTTGATGCGACCTGAAGTATAGGGGCTACCTTCGTAATCTTCGCGAACAGCGCGAATATGGAGCACACCGTCGTCTACGAAGACATTTTCCAGTCGATCTGTGTAGTACTGGAGTTCGTTGTTTCCCCATCCCCAATCTCCTGTACCAATGTCATAGACCCACTTGGTGGGATCAGGACTTCCCACATAATCGAATTCGTCGGACCACACGAGATTCGTCTCATTGACAGGGGCGACAGTCACAGTGGAATACTCGGGGCGACATCCACTACACACCGAGGGGAATTGATAATAGGATACAGCCTGACAAGCGGCAGTTTCACTGTACCCAAGTTCAGACAAAAGGTAATCAATGCGCTCCCCGCAAGTGTAGCACCCTCCCATAGTAGAATCACAAGCTTCCGTGTCCAAAACCTCCTGTGTGCATGACTTCGAGAAGCACATATCAGTTGTGGTGGGTGATTCTCCAGTTCCCGTTTCCCCAGAAGTGACTGTGGGGGTGCTGGTTGGGGATGGAGTGCGACTTTCTCCACTTGGATCGCACCCCCCGCATTCATCGGGAAAATGCAAGGAAGATACCACTCCACAAGCATCAGATTCAGGGTATCGAAGTTCAGAAACTAAGTGTTCAATTCGTTCCCCACATGTAGAGCACCCACCAAACGAGGGGTTGCATGCAACCGTGTCCAGTACATCTTGGGTGCAAGTAGAAACGCCGCACATTTGCTCTGATGGGGGTGTTGGCATTGCTGTAGGAGAAGATGTTGGGCTAGGAGTGAGTACCATTATGGGACCGGAAGTAGGTGGTTCTGTCTGGGAAATGGATGTGGCCGCACATAATCCGCACTCAGACGGAAACTCTTCGACAGTGATTTGATGACATGCTTCTGAGTTGGGCACCCCCGTTGCCAAAAGATGCTTGATTCTTTCTCCACATTGGAAGCATCCTCCTTTGTTTTCATCACATGCCATGGTTTGAAGGACATCCACGGTGCAGGTAGGGATGTCGCCACAGATTTGTTGAACTTGGCATGTGTCGGGATTACAGGCTTCACACTCGTCGGGAAATTCGACAGCAGCTACCACACGACATGCATCGACTTCAGAAAAGTCCATAGTGTCTTGGAGCCAAGACATCCGATTCCCACAAGAATGTCCACCGGCCATTTGTTCCAATGCTGAAGCAGTGCATCCTTCGCAGTAACAGTAACTTTGTGCAGGCTCTAGAGCCCGACCACTGCTTGCAATAGCTGCAGGAGAATCTCCTTGGCCTCGGAGATTGGATGCTTCGGTTGAAACGAGGGCAATGAAAGCCCACCAAGAAACAACAAACGCTTGAGTTCTGACCATTTTCACGACAAAATGTTGGAGGCAAAAAATTGTGACCAAACCAAACAACTTTTTGGAACCTACCACCAGCTGAAACGTTCTCCAAAGTTGGATGTTGTCGTATGCAAGTGCTGCCAACATGTACGGTCATAATAAAAACTAATAGTACCAGTTCTTCTTCCTCCCGACAAACCGAAGCACGAATCATAATAAACTAATAACTAATAAACAATAAACCATAAAACCATACAAACTAGTTGAGCACGTACTCACGACTCAGCCGGCCTTGGTTTCACAGCATTAAATAGTTCTCGTGGTGGGTTTAGCTTCTGCCAATAATCTCAAAGAGTAGTCACAATACTAGAAGTCCATTTCTCCGCACATTTTGTCTTCTCAGCTATAATCAGATTATAGAGTGCTGAGATTTAGGTTATTGAACGAGCACTATGACCTACTAGGCGCCTTCGTATGTCACCACTTCAGCATAAAACTGACAGTCTTGTCTGTGCCTTGCAATTACATTCGGAAGGTGCTGAGTCGGAGGTCCTACATGAACCGTTGGGTCCTTCTCCAGCTTTCAAAACCCACTACAACTCTCGGAAGCACCCACGTTGCAATGAAAGAGGAATTATAGTACAAACCCAAGCTTGTCCCATGGGCCTCGACTTGCAAGCGAAACCAGCAGAGTCGGAGTATGCAATGGAGTTGGTGGATTCCCTTTCTGAAGAAAAGCTGTCCGATATGTCCTCGGTATGCTACAGGCCTGTCTCGAAACCAACGTGATCTTGTCAGTGGCGATCGTCCAAGCCAGAGATATGACAATGGCAGTTCTGACACGAAAATGATGCCAACGTTGCCATAGTGGGATTGCAACTTGCTAATCAAATACTACTTCTTGTGAAAAGAATACAGGAAAAAGTGGAGGTTCACCCTTTTAGCGGGATACTGTCTATTGCAAGTGTCACAGTGGGAACCGGCTAAGGCACACAAGAAAAAAACAGAGATTGGGAGAGACACGGAAACTTCCTTGTTTCTAAGGCATTTCATTCAAGAAATTGATAATGTGACCCCCGACTTGGTCCTGTTCCAGCAAAAAACCATCATGACCCTCAGAGGAATGAATGATCTTCATTTCAGCGCCAGGAATGTTGTCGGCAATTTCGATTTGTTCGTGCAGAGGGTAAAGGACGTCGCTGTCAATTCCAAGTACGCAAGCAGGAATTTCAATTTGCTTCAAGACGTCAATAGTGCTCTCATGGCGGCTTCGTCCAATATCGTGAGAATCCATCTGTTCGGTTAGCTTGACGTAGGTGATAGGATCAAAACGGTCAATGAACTTGTGTCCCTGGTATTCCAGGTAGGACTTGACTTGCCATGTGGCATCGGATCCATAGGCAGGACTATCATCGGATCGTAGACTTCGTCCAAACTTGCCCTCGTAACCATGGGATGTCCTGTAACTGATCATTCCCATTTGTCGGGCAATCTCTAGACCCTTTGTCGCCTTGAATGGGTCAGTTGCCCAGTTTGGATCGGCATAGATGGCCTGCCTTTGCACCTCCGAAATAGCAATTTGCCAAGCAGTGTGAGCAGCTCCGCACGCAATAGGGACAATCGATTTGACGAATGGAGCATCTACCAAAACATTGCAAAAATAGTGTTGAGAACGGAACGACAGTACGACACCATATATCCATGGTGCATGTCAAAACCCCACATGATTTTCTTACCGACGTCGTCGCGGAATTCTCCCAAAGGAGATCCTCCTTGAACGCCAAACTCCATAGTTTGCATACCACCGAATGATCCTCCAATGACACATTTGACAGAAGAAACCTTTAGCTCATCTCTGAGCAAAAGAAGCTGCAATCGCACAGTGTCTTGTACCGAAATGTCCGGGAAGTCCGCTCCATAGGGCTTGCCGACGCGAGGATCCACCGATTGGGGGTTGGTGGAGCCGTAGCAACTTCCGAGGATGTTGCAACAAACAACAAAATACTTGGAAGTATCGAAGGCCTTGCCATCTCCAAGAAGCTCTCCCCACCAACTGTGAAGACTGGCATTTCCAGTTAGGGCATGACAGATGACAATGGCATTGTCGCGGTCCTCGTTGAGCTCTCCGTAAGTCTGGTAGCGGAGTTCCGCTTCTGGTAAGACTTCCTTGCACTCGAGCGCAAAGTCCTTGACGACGAAGGACTCTCCGTCAGCTGTCATTTCACCATACTCATCTTGCATGCCCTTTTCTGACATGGGTCGGAACGCTTGGTTGCGAGGTCCTTGAAATGTCTTCCAAGCATTGGGAGACATAACGCGGCATCCTGAAGCAGTGAAGGAGGAAAGCTTTCCAGCAACACTCCTTGTTGCCAAGGATCGAAGAAGTGGGAACGACATTGTCAGACTGAGTCACCGGTTAACGGAAATGGAAGAGCGCGAGAATTCCTGGATCGGAAATCGGAAGGATATGAGGTGAGGAACGTTGCCGTCGTTGTGCGTTTGTCCAAAAGTCTGGGATCCTGTGCCAGAGCACTGGCACGTTCGGCAGTCGGCGTCTGTGAATTCTCGACGTAGCCAATCGACGCGCGTCGAACAAATATCTTTCTCTGTCATTCGGCAAGCTTTCAAGCTTGCATTTTGGGGCTTGCATATTCAAGCCCATGGCAATTTACTGTGGATGCAAATAATCATAGTCGCTTACAATTACTTCTTTTACGGATACATTACACTTGCTGCCTCCTTTCTCTCAACTCCAAAATCATACTCTCGATCCTAGCCAACCGCTTAGCCTCGTCAACCGAATCGTCCACAGTGCCGGCATCGGTGGATCCATCTTCCTCCTCGTCTTCTTCGTCACAGTAAGAATCGTACGAGTCACGTTTCAACATTTCCAACAAGGCAGTGGATCCGTTGGTTTTAGCCCCCAACTCTTGGTCCCATGATGCCATGTTCTGTTTTACACCGATATTCAAACGATTGGGGGCTCCAAATTCAGCCCAGGCGTCTGTTCCAAACGACGAAGCCCCAATAGATCCAGGCATAGCGCTCCTTCCTCGAGAAGACGTTCGCGAAACCTGGGCACTGGAGCCATCTGCTTTCTTGCCCGGTCGACTTGGACCATCCTCTGGCCTAGGTGGTCCGAACCTCTTGGCGTTGCGGCTCTCTGGACGGACGGTCGATACTTGAGGAACAGGGTAGGCCCGTCGAGCACCCAAGCTTTCCGTTGGGGCCGGATGTCCTTCGTTCCAAGACGAGAGGCGTAATGCTCTCTCACGAACCATCCTGGCGGCTTGGTCCCTGCGTGCTCGTAGCTGTTGAAGCACGGATCCTCCCGTTCCAGGAACAATGGGGGCGTCCTTGCTCTCCACTTGCTCAATGCTAGATTGTTGTTGCACCGCAGGAGGTTTGGGGGGAAGTCGGGTAAGACCTTCCACTGGGATGGTCGTTGGGATATCAGGCATGGGGCTCTCCGTCGATAACCCTGTGTTGGACTTGGAGATACCCGTACTCACAGAATGAGAGCCACGGGACCGGAGGATAGCAAGGTTTCGCATCAACTCGGACGCACAGAGACTTCTCTCTTCCATAGCAGCATCCGCAGCTTGCTGCTCAGCAAGGCTGAGCTTTCCATTCTGGACTAAGCGCTGCATCACTGTGTCGATTCTGGATACGAGACGATCAATTTCAGCCTTGTTCTCGCCGTGCGAAGAGCCATTGGACATGCTTCCAGAATACTTGGTGAGCAAAGTCATGATATCTTGTTTCTTACGCCTTCCCTTGGACTTTGGTGTCATAGATCCAACCTCCGAACCTTGCATGGTATCCTTTGAATCTAGGTGAAGGGTGAAATCGTCCGACATGGTTGCTGCGATATCAGCAAATTTGTCGCCTGAGTGCTCCGTCGAAACACTTTTAGAACTTTGTTTTTGTGCCAAGGCATCTACGTATGGTTGTGCGATTTTCTTGGAGGCCTTGGGCAATTCGGCCGGCTTGGGAGTGGGGAGGAACTTGATGTTCTTCGATGAGCAAGTGCTTAGTGAATCATCACCACTGGGAAAAGGCCCTTGACGTTGTCCACTGAGGCGGAGCTGAAACTGCTTGATCTTGTCTCGAAGCTCGTCGTGATCAACGCCTGCCTTACTTGAACCATCCGAGCCCCAGCTTCGATTTCCTGATCCTGGAGAATCAATGACAGCAGTTTGAGGCTGATGCTTGACTGCAGGGCAGAGATCAATGGACTCATCGGTAAGACTTAGTACCGCCGCCAATTCTTCAACTGGCTGGTCAATGAGGTCATCAAGATTGTTCAATCTGTCCTTCTCATAAAGGGTGGCAGTAGTCTTGTCTCTGATTACCCTATCTGGCTCGTGGGGCTGCTCTCTTCCAGGCGATTGCAGTTCGAGTGTACTCTCGCGCTCTCCGTGTCGCAATGGAACCATGGAAGAGTCATCGCCCTCACCACCTTCGCAGTCAGTGTCAGTATCGTCTTCAGCAGAAGGTACTCCATTGATGGTATCCTGGTTTCTTCCTTCCTCTGTGAAGAGACTGTAAGCCAAGGAGGCTCCGTCATCTTCAACCAAACCATCTCTTCCAGCTGAGGGAGGTGGGCCAGACATGCCGAACTTCTGAGACTTGAATTTTCCATTCATCTCAATTTCGTCCGGTACAAAATTGTCATCATATCCAGATAAAGTAACTTCAACTCCTCCCACAGATCCCCGGGTAGAAGCCAGAGTGGAGACTCCATCCCATCGCTCGGTGTCCAAAGCAAGCAGCGCCTCATTCATTGAGAGAATCTGCTTCGTTCGTTGCTGGACACTCGTTGCCTCTTGCTGAGAGACATCAGTCAAACGAAAAGACCTTGACCGCACCTCTTCCATCAACTCTTTGCGCCCAAGAGTTGCAAGTTTGAAAGATGCAAGTGGACGTTCAATATCCTTGAGTGGCTTCGATTGATCCCCAACGATACTGTCGTCGTCGTCGTTGAGACTGTAGCAGTCGTCATCTTGCTCGGGTGCAATTGGTTGGCTACGAGCGTGACTCTTTACCTTTTCAGGCACAGAGAAAGACCCGTTCAAATGCTGAACCATGTTGGATACAAACCCCGAGGGCTCGAGCGAGAAGCTACCATTACCTCCTGTGTTACATTCGAAAGAGATGAGTTGTTGCATGAAACTGAGAAACGCAAAATACTATTGGCCTCTTACCACTTTGCCCATAGCTTGTTCCGTTGATCATCTTTTCTACAGATGAGTTGGCACTTGAGCTCCCGGTGGAGGCAGATAATGCCGAGCCACCGCTTCCACTTCCATCCGACGAGGTGTCAGTTGAATCGACACTCGCAGCACTTTCCTCTTCATCTTCGATAGAGCGAGAGATACCCGGACTTCTGTGAGAAAACTGAGGCCTCGACTTCCTAGGAGCAGAAACAACAGGAATGTCTTCGGTGTCGTTGGTTTTGGCATCGTCCGAACTGCACCCGCTGCTGGAGGCGAAGATGATCTCGTCCTCGCTGTATTCTGTGTCAGTTGCCGATTCCCCAGTATTGTCAGATTGGCTAGAATCAGAACTTCGAGATGGAACAATACTCTCCAACGAATCGTCATGCCTCAAGTCCATGCCTTCAGCTGCTTGTGCAGCACCAACAGAACGAGCAAGCAAGCTTTGGGTGAACGAGTATGATGCCTGTTTTGTGAAGCTACCCAAGCCAAAGGTAGTTCCAAGTGCCAGAGTGCCAGCATGAATTTGGCTAACAACGGCATTGTTTATCTCTTCCCGAATTCTTGCTTCGCGTTCCAACTCGTCGTCGTCTCTGGTTTCATTCAGCTCGATAAGGCTGTCGTCTCTGGTCTCGCCATCTACCCTGTCTTCGAAACCTTCAATATTGCATTCGTCCTTGCTATCCTCCCGAAGGGCTCGTTCTCTATCTCCTTGGTCTTCATCAGCACGAGAAACTTCTGGTTCGCTAGATTTGTCCTCCAGCCTTCCAGCTTCCAATTCTTCATCTGGATTGTCTCGAAGTTTGCCAAGAATCCTTTGCAAACGTCGAGAACGCTGAAATCTGGTAGAATCAACCATAGAATCCTTGTTATGTACTTCCCCTCGAAACATAGAGGAGTCTTGAAGGTTTTGTCGAATATCGTCTTGACTCACCATGGTATCGAACGGCGGGGATGGAATGCCTCCGAGAGGGATTGCCTCCAACACAATGTGAGCATCGAAGTGGCGAGCTAGGAATAGTAATGCTGTATTAACAAATGAAAATTATAATAATATTGCGGCGACACAAAGTATAAGTAAAAATATTTCGTTATTGCGACAGTTCGGGATATATGTATTCAAGAACGCACATCTCAAAAAGAGATTACTATGATCACTCACGAGCCAGCATAGCATGTCCGGCTCGAGATATAGCCCTGCTGGACACGAGCTGAACTCGCCAAGCTCACAAATCGCAGAAATTCTGGAGCACTTCTGAAGTGAGCCAAATAAGCGATTGGAGCACCAAAACATCACTCGAAAACAAGCCTTCAATCCTTGGAAAAAACAAAGAGTTTCGCAAAAAGAGCACCTTTCTAACAAGTGTGGTCTTGTTGAACCATGGTTCACAACGAGAATGTACAACATGAAGGAAATTCCCTTCTTCGCACGGCTGCCACCAGCAAGAGAAGGGGATTTGCCTCCATGCTTCTTGGCGGTGGCAACAAGCTTCCCGTCAAAAAAGTTACGATCAACAAATCTGATGAGACAAGGGTATCTGACATCACAGGATCAATGATGGAGGAGATTCGTCCGGCCATGATCAAGGAAGTCAGAGTCCTCCCCGACATCGATGTGGGCGGTAGCATCATGGGAATGTCACAAATCTCCGGTGACTCGACAAACTTCTCCCTCAGCGAAGCGTTCGGAAAGGAGCCCACTGCTGTTTTGGGTGGTGCCACTAGGACAACCCCTCAACCTGCGTCCTTTCGCCCTCCTATTCGAAAGCTTGTGGGCCCTGTAGAGAAGAAGTCAATGGAAATTCAGCCTGGGCTCAAAATCAAGGCCCCATCTCCCATGACATTGGACCGTGTTGAGGTTCAGATGGGTCAAGAACATACTGCCCCCGAATCTGAGACTTACAAGGTTCAAAAGGTTGAGCAACAAGCTCAAGCCGAGGAGGAAAAAGCGCAAGCCGAGGAAGCAAAGAAGAAAGAGCTGAAAAAGCAGGCAAAGTACATGGCCATGCGTGAGAAGGCTGAGAAGAAGAAGCAAGCGTTGCTCCTAGAGCAAGGTGAAGGATTCGAGACACAGCTTGAGCCATTTGATGATCCAGATACTGGAAATACCTCCCCAACCAAGAAGAAGTCTCTTGTGAAGCGAATCCTAGGAAAGATTCGCCCTAAAAAAGCAAAGGGTGAGAAGCTTTCTGAGGAAGAAGCTCGGGCGATCGCCAGGAATGCGATTGCAAAGTCAAAGGGGAAGCCTGCTGTAGAGAAACAAGAAGAAATTCCCCTAGGCACAAATGAGAATCCATTTCCTGTGCTTGAAGTTGCCACAAAGAAGGATGACTCTGTGTCTGACTTGGACTCGTCGGCAAGGAAAGGCTTTCCCATTGAGGAATTCACAATGGGCACCGGGAAACAGACAAGAGATGATGAAAGCGTTTCAACTTTGGGTACAGCACACGTACTCGAACGAATGCCTCCCGGTCCATTGACACGATCTGCACCCGGTGATCAGCGTGATCCTTCGCCCACCATGGAGAACGATGACATGATGGTGTGGAAGATGATGTCTACTGAACCGCTTTCGCGAGTACAAGGAGGGAAAATCATTCACACTCCTATTAGTGACAACGCCCTGATTGACAGGATTGATTCCGGTACTATGACAGAAGACGCTGAGGCCGTTCATGGGTCCTTCGTCCCTTGTGCTGCACCAAGTCAGGCCACAAAGAAGAATGATAGCAAGGCCTCCGGAGGAAGTCTCCCCAAGAAAAGTGGTTTCGGATTGGGGAACCTCACAGCTCTTTGTGCCCACCCCGCTCAAGGGTTTGATACGCAGAGCCAGGTTGATGACAATTCGGATAATGACCAGGATGATGACCAAGATGATGTTCGCATCTCTAAGGTCCCAGTTGATCCTGATGCAGATGACTTGATCGAACCGGACTCTTTGAGTGAAAAGTTCTCAAATGCTATTGACGCTGCGATCTCTGATGCCAAGCACCAGATGCACCACCACAGCATCGCACTTGATGCCAGTACACAGAGCAACGACGGAACTACCGCTGACGACATTCGGAAAGCAATCGAAAGCCTCGATGAGAACTTTGAGGAGGAGGAAGACAGAGAAACTTACAACAGAAGGAAGCCGTTGAGCCCTATTGCTGAAAGTGAGGGTCCAAGCCCCCAAGGTGATAGGAGGGTTTTTGATGACTATCTTCCTGATATGGAAGAGCTTGGAGGAATCAATTCTCGAAACAGCATCCCCGTCCTAGAGGACGTTGGTTTCTCCGGGAGTGAGACTATGTCCGATATCGATAATGGCTTCCTAAGAACGGCAGAAGTTCGACACCCTAGCAAGTCCGATGTTATTGATCTTACTCAGCTTGCCAGTCCCAAATCTCCCAGCACACAGGATGGAGTGAAGGGAAGTACTGGTGCATTTGCATTTGATGAATACATGGACATTGCTGCCAACAAACTCCAGTTAAAGAAAGATGACGACCGATATGCAACTGAAGGTGACGAAAGCCCCCGCAAGAAAGTGGTCGTGGGTTGCCATGTGGAGGGCAACGTCGGCTCAATTCCTGTTGTCCAAGGAGTGGAAGTCGATGATGACTCTGTGTCCTTCAATGCCAACACCCCAAAAGCAAGTGGAAACGACCACAAGCGAGGTGATTCCACACAAGAAGAACCCCACTTGGAAAGTGGTCAACAACCAGATGTTGGAAAGAAAGTTGCCGGTGACTCTTCGGTACATTCTAGTTTTGAGGTATTCGAGCATCCAGGAGGCAAGGAAGTCGTTATGTGGGACGAAGACAAGGCAGCCGGGAATGTGCCAAAGTCTGAAACCCCCAAGGAGGCAACTTCCAAGAAGACAGGATTTGCTGGCTACTTCCCCGATGGGTTGTTCGACTTATTGTCTACCGATGAGTCCGTTGCCCGAGGCCGACAAAAAGTACCGTTCCTTTCCGGAAAGCCCATTGCCTCGTCTATTGCAGCTCCTTCGAATGCCCAAGCAGCCGTTGCAAATGAGATAAACAAAGAGCAAACAAGCCAAGACGAACCCAAAACTTTGGGCAATGATGGAGCAGATCCAATGGACCCCAGTCTTGGAGTAATGTGTGGAGCTGTTCCTCTTTATTTCATGTATTCAATGCAGAACAAAAAGGAACCCGACACAAAGGAGAAGGCACTCATTGACCTCCCACCCACTCCCACTCAAAAGGAAATAGAAGCTCCTTCTAGTCCAGCATCTCCCGAAGTGCAACAATCTGGTCGCAGTGAGAATCCTATCGTTTTGGATGAAATTGAAGAGTTCGCTCCCAAGCAAATGAATTCAACCGATGAAGTCTTGCTCCTTGGTACTGTTGTCAGAGGCAAAGATGATGCCATCCTACTTGAGAAGGATGATGCCTACTGGGATACGCTATCAACTATTGCATCGACAAAGGATCGAAGCTCTGAATCAAAGGTATTTGGTGAACAAGACTTCGAGCCACGTCCTATTCCCGAGGAGATCACAACAACAAACAAATCCAGTACCGCAGATACTGGCGAGAAAAAGAAGGTTTCGTCACCTCGACGAAGCTTGGGTGCATCGCCCACCAGAATAGATGATAGCTCAGAAGACAACAGTGGTCTCCTTCTTGCTCTGTCAAGGAGCGATGAGGCTGAAGAAAATCCAACTTCGAAGGCTTCGAAGAGTCCAATGCGCAACACCTCAAAGCCTAAACGTCATGCCGTCTTGGCTATGGATATTGATGCTTTGCACCAGCCAAGAACAAAGAAACATTGCGACTTGTCTCAGACGTCTACCCCGAGAACACAAAGGGAGAAACGTCCTGAACCCCAAGCGCTGACCAGTCCTAAGACTCCAACCTCGAGAATGTCGCAACCAACACGTTCTGCTCCCTCTCCGATGACTGGTATTCTGAGCTCGGGTGGTGCGTCAAGCGAAGGAATGAGCACTTCATGCAAGAACTCGAGTGCTTCATGCAAAAACTCAACCAGAAGTGTAAGCTGGGGATACGAAGAAATTTTCGAGGCACCCAAAACGGCCGACTCGCCACGAAAAGGCAGCTCCTCCATAGTCACAGAAGGACAAGATGATGTAGCAGCCATTTCCGCAGTTGCAGCAGCAGCCGCCAAAGCAGCACTTCGAGGAGCCGCCAGCACTCGAAGTGCTGAATCTGAAAGCGACGATGAAGCG
This sequence comes from Nitzschia sp. Nitz4, assembly GCA_013372465.1. Taxonomy (NCBI): domain Eukaryota; phylum Bacillariophyta; class Bacillariophyceae; order Bacillariales; family Bacillariaceae; genus Nitzschia; species Nitzschia sp. Nitz4. The sequence goes on from WXVQ01000011.1 coordinate 94,016, forward strand.
TCAGCTGCACCACAGACTTGGCAACAATTCTCAGATGAAATGGCACTCAATGCTCTTGACATTTCACATCAGCTGTTGTCAACTCTAAGTGGACAGACTCCAAGCAGCGTTGCAAGTCCTCGCCGTAAAGCTCCTTCTCCTGAGAGTCAAGAGGCAAAGACTCCGGTATTGCTTTCATCTGATGACGTAAAGGAGTTTGTAGTGGCAAGTGTCACCGGTGACGGAAACAAGCTCTCTGACCAGGAAGAGGAGGAACTCATTTCGAGAACCCTGGAGTTGTCTAAACAACTGCTATCGTCAATGACAGCTCAAGATCTTGAAGGGGCTGACGACGAAGTGTTGAAATCTCTCCTTAGTTTTGGCACGGAAGACTCCAACACCCGGGGTTCGTTGCCTGAGCTTACAGATCCTCCCGAGTCTCCAAATGCCCAGGCAATCGTCCAGCCGGTACCGAGCATGGTAGAGAAAAAACCTAGTTCGCAGAAGATGTCTGGTTCGGCTTCGATTAACCAGAAAGTGAGCAAATCCTCGTCAACTTCTGTCGACAAGTCGGCTATTTTGGCTGTTGGCTTGAAGGAAGTGGGGTCCTTGATCAGCAACCGCATCCGTGCATTGAGTTCAAAAGGATCTTCTCAAGTATCGACTGTTGGAAAATCAGCTGCCGAGAAATCTACTACCGAGAAGCCTACAGGAAGCTCAGGTTCATCGCAAGCTACAGGTGTTTCCGTTGGTTCTGAGGTTTCTACTCCAAGTGTTGCTGAGCGTGTCAAGGCATTGGATACCTTCTTCCAAGGGAGAATCAAATCCGCCTCATCTAGACGATCGGTCAATGAAAACACTAGTGTTGCAGTGCATTCAAGCTCAACTCCTTCTTCGGTGACCTTCCAAGAAGGGAGGGGCGCAGCCACTAGTCCAAAGTCCAACGAAGCAACAGCTGCATCTACTTCTAGCAAGAAGGCTGAGACTTCTCAACCCGTTTCTGCTGGCCCACACCCACTCTCTATCCTCTTCACTGGACGTGTTCCCCCAAAGCAGAACCATGAAGAGCCTCCGGCTTCGAAACTACCAGTTGTTTCCGAGGCCGAGGCCGAGGCCGAGTTTGAGGATGTTAGCAGATCGGAAGAAGCGACCCCTCAGCTCGACACAGAAAGGGATGCTACTCAAAGTCGTGCTGTACTCGAAACCAAGGCAATGGAAAACACTCCCACCGCTCGCGAAATCATTGATTTGTCTTCTGAAGGCGCAGATGATTCGCATGGGCTGATCATCAGCAAGGACAATGACGTGGAGATGTCGTGGTTGCCTCATTCAATGCACAGCCAAATGCTCAACTCTGGCTTGTCATCAGAGGCTGCAGCAAGTGTGCGAAGCAGACACGGAGCTTCTACCCCAAAAAAACAAGAGGAAGAAGCTGCTCCAGAAATCAACTGGCTTCCTTCTGCAGCAGACACTACAATGCTCTTGTCTTCCGATACCCGAAGCAGACACGAAGATTCCACCCCCAAAAAACAAGAGGAAGAAGCTGCTCCGGAAATTAACTGGCTTCCTTCTGCAGCAGACACTACGATGCTCTTGTCTTCCGATATGTCTATGCAGTCCCCCGATTCATCGTCGCTGAAAGTCACAGGGAGCTTCCCTTCCAAAGAGCCGATTGCCCATTCTGCTTCCAAGAGTCCTCTCAGTTTCAACTGGTGGTCTGGGACTTCTGGATTTGAAGTAACCTCGTCAGTGCAAGCTGTCACGGACCCGGCTGTTGCTCCACAAAAGGACAGCTCAACCCGAGAGGGAAACGAGTCGCAGGTGTTGTCCGCAGACTCGACGGTTGTGTCATCCCGCAATGCCGCAAGCAAGCATTTCCTCCCAGTTGTGCAGTCTGCGCCCAGTGAAGCAGTTCACGAACGTAGATCCATCCCCATCACAGAATCCAATTTGCGAAGTCCCTCATCCTCTGTTGGCCAAAGCACAGCGGCGTTGTCAACCGTAGATGATGAGGACGAGCAGAAGCTTGACAAGGCGGTGGAAAGGGTTTTGTCGGATGAGTCAGTAGCTTCCGTAAAGCGTTTGGCGAGTGGAACTAGTGAAGAGACACCCATTGATGTGGAAGGTCTCTTCTCTCGGTATGATGATCTGGCCTTCCGTTTGGTGGAAGAGAACGCCGAGCTGAAGTACCAAAACAAGCCTGAGCCTTCCATGACTTCCTCGCCACGTGAATCAACCACTACTGTTACACCATCGAGTGGACCAAGTCGTTTGGACCAACTTCGCGCAGCCCGTGCTCAGGCCATGGCCCGGTATAACAACACTACAAGACCTCAACAACAGGCAACCCCCTCTCCACTTTCCTCGCTGACATCGTCTGGAACTCGTGCCCAGACAACCAGTGCAGCGCCGACTACAGCCTCGGTTGCAACTCCTCGTACCCGTGATCGACTCAGCCAGTACGGACGAACGGCCCGACCCTTGAGCGCCGGACGCTTCGAAATGCGCTCTACCGCTGCCTCGACTCTTGCCTCCGTGATTGCCGACGTCCGTTCGCATTCCGTGCAACGACCTGTTCAGGAAGGAAACGAGGACATGCAACTGGAGACTGCCTCCACCAACTCGGATTCGGTACAAACAACTCCAAGCATGAAGGCACGTGAGTTGCGTCGTCAATTGGACGAAGCCCTCCAAGCCAGCAAAAACATCCGCGAATCTCAAGAACAGTTGGGACAAGAGTTGCGATCATTCAAGGATCGTTTCTACCAAAAGAATGACGAACTCGAAGATCATGCCATTCGAGCGATTGGCGGAAAGCTGTAAACAACCAATCCAAAACCCCTGCATTCACTGTGTCTAAAAGAATAAGTGAAAATCGAATGTGGGTGGTTCGTGCAACAAGAACAAACTTATCATAGGAAAACCAAGCAAGTATATTGTTAACATCGTAAAAATCACAAGAATTCAATTTGAAACATACCTAATGTATTACTATATATAAATGCTATGTGTGTACATATGCAAAATGCAATGTAGTCCGCAGAGTCCAATCGAAGCCGGGGGGTGCGTTTGCACCTAGCAAGAAGCAAGACACACAAGATTTTCCACTCGTGTTGCTCGAGGCATCCATTGCTCCTTTGTCCTTTTGGTACAGTGGTAGCCATCGACGCAACAGTAGTACAAAACAGAAGTACCTACAGTACAATCGTTGCATAGTAAATTAGCATGAGTGAGGAACTAGACTCCGTGGATGTCGGAGACGATGCCTTGCAGAGTTTGATCAGCGAGGCGGAGAATTTGATGACGGATTTGGATAAGGCGACGGAGCCTGTTGTGGGTGGTTTTGAAGGCTTTAGTATTGATAGTGACGAAGAAGAAGAAGGAGATCCACTTTCTGTCCTCTTGTCAGAAGCAACTGCGGATGCCTCTGCTTCTGAAACAGAAAAGGCTCCTGTGGCCGATCATCCACTTTCTTCCGAGCATTTGCCCTCTGCGACTACTCCGACCATGGCAACGGCTTCGTCCCTTCCCAGTCTTTTTAATGCCAATACGGCAAATGGTTTGCCAAACTCAGCAGCTGTCCCTTCCATGGATTCCTTCAAGCAGCACACGACCCGTTTTGCCTCTGGACTAGCGTCCATGGCCCAGCGAGCTGCCAATCAAGTTGCTGCAGCCACGGCACCAGTTCAGGTTGCAGGAGCCCCCAATGTTTATTCTCCAAGTGCACCCGCACCCACCTACCCTGCGCAAATGCCCAAGGTGGCCAGTACGCCAACAAATGTGGGTGTGGCTCCCCCTCATCCTGCTATGGATAATGAACAAAAGCAACAACTCATTCGAGAGCACGTGGGAGAGCTTTTGCCTGGCGAGCGGGTCATTATGTTTCTCTCGAATCTATTGCATGTCAGTGACACTTCGGGTCTCTCCTATCATGCCTCGCAACATTCTCCCGATTCACACATGTGGTGTTGCGTCATGTCCTTTTATCGTCTCATCCTCTTTTCGACTGCTGCACCCGGAAAGTTGGATATTCCTTGTCCTGATGGTTGGAATCCAACCTGTTGGCCAGTGTCTCCCTCGGCCACCAAGATTTTGGAGATGCCACTAGCCAGTATCGACCGGGTGGAGAAAACTGTGTATTCCGCTTCCGGCTCCAGCTACATGGGGATTGTCGTACACGGCAAGGATTGTGCCCGCACCATTCGATTTACCACACCCAGCTACAAGGATACCGGTCGAGCCTTTGACTCTCTCAATACCTACGCGTTCCCAGGGCGTCGGAACATTGGATATCTCTTTGCCTTTGAGTCCAGGCGCCAACAAGTCATGGCATCCATGCAAGTTGATGCCAATGGAAACCAAATCATTACGCTCCCACCCAACCCCAAGCGGTTCGATCCCTCCGTGGAGTATCCCAGGCTCTTGAGTGATGCATCCATTACCAATGCTCCCTGGGCTATTTGGGACTCTATCAACGCAACCTATCAGCTCTCGCCTACGTACCCTTCGGTCTTGGTAGGCCCATCTACTCTGAAAGAGAACACCCCTGAGGCTCAGCACATTATCCGACAGTGCGCTAGTTTCCGCTCAGAGCAGCGTCTGCCTGCCATGAGTTGGTGTGGAGTCGGCGGATCTAGTATCTGGCGTGCCTCCCAACCTAAAGTGGGATTGCAAGGAAACCGCAGTCCTGCCGATGAGCTATTCCTTCGACACGTTGCAGAATCCGCCCGAGGCGCCAACGCCATGGCGGACCCTGCACCCGTCTACCCTCGCAGTCTCATCCAGCAATTGACAGGAGATTATTCCAAGGATTGGGTGCCAGAACCTGGTTGTACCCTCAAGATTCTAGATTTGCGTCCGCGTTCCGCAGCCATGGCCAACCGAACTGGAGGTACGAATCTTGTTCGAACAAAAATTGTGGGTATTGTTGTCTACGTCGTTTGCTCACTATTGAAATTGTCACAGGGTATGGTTACGAAAATACATCCAACTACTCCAACTGCACACTTCAATTTTGCAACATTGCCAATATTCATGCCGTTCGTGATGCTTACCAAAAGCTATGTTCTGTTTGTAACAGCGAGTCCACGACAGATGTCAACTTCAACTCTCTGGTGGAAGATACCAAGTGGCTTTCTCTGATTCGTGTCATTTTGGCAGCATCGTGGGAGACAGCGTTTTGGGCACATGTCTGGAGGATGCCCGTCTTGGTCCATTGTAGCCATGGATGGGATAGAACTTCGCAAGTGTCGGCATTGGCGCAACTGATATTGGATCCATATTATCGTACTCGATACGGATTCAGTGTTTTGGTCGAGAAGGAGTTTATGAGCTTTGGACATCCATTCCATCTACGAAGTGCTCATGGAGAAAGCCGAAACCCCACCAACTCGCAGTCGTCGGGTAATGACGAAGGTCAAATCTCCCCCATCTTCCTCCAGTTTTTGGACTGTGTTTACCAACTGGTTCAATGGGCGCCAGACTCTTTCGAATTCACAGCCGCCTATCTCTTGGAGTTCAGCTTTCATATCTACAGTTGTCGCTTTGGGAATCTATTGTGTGATTCTGAACGGGAACGAGAAACCCAGGCAGGTATTCGGCAACGTACGTTCTCGGTCTGGGATCATTTGGAAGGACTCGCAGATGGAATCAACCCCAAGTTTCAAGCAGAAAGTAATGTTGGGGTGCTACTCATGCCTTTACCAACGCTGCTTCGCAACGTCCGCTTGTGGAGTGAAAGGCACTGCTTCTGTGCCCTCAAACCCTCGCTTCGACCCATTGAGGCAAAGCAGTGATAAGGGGTATGGAAATGGTTGTAGAGTCACAGTAAAACAAGTTGGCCATGGGACTATGAGTAGTTTCGAAGTAGTTCCACTTGTAGCGTGTACTTCCGAGCATGGCCAGACGGACAGACATGGGGCTGACTCAACGGACCATTTACCGTTGCCAGACAGACGGTGCTAGTTGGACCACCGCACATCCTGGCCAAACCATGAGGCCATCGTGATTGCGAATCAATCAGGCTTTCGCTCCACCATTGACGTGGATCTTCTTCTTCTTGGTTGTTGTAGGGATTTACGTAAATCAACATGTCGTTTCAATTTCTTTCCCGAGGTTTGTCTCGGCAAGTCTTCAACACAACGCGTTGGGCTCCACAGCAGCAAGTCTTCCAGCCAGCGTTCCGTATCCCTACTGTCACTACAACGGCAGTTCGGACGTTTGCTAGCAAGAAGGTACGTGATGTTTTTCTTTTCACAAATCTCCTTCCCATGCACCATGACCATGTGGGTAAATCACTGCCTATCGATATCCAATGTCTCATTAATTTTTCGTTTTGAAGCACAAAAATCTCCTGAAGCACACCAAAGGTTTCCGAGGCCGATCCAAGAACTGCTTTCGTGTTGCCGTCCGTCGGGTACAAAAGTCTTGGCAGTACGCTTTCCGTGATCGCCGACGAAAAAAGCGAGAATGGCACAAGATTTGGATTCAACGTATTCAGGCCGGTGTGAGACAATACTCTTGGCGTTATTCTGAGTTCTTTGGGGCCTACCGCAAGTCTGGGTTGCAGATGGACCGCAAGGTTTTGGCAGAGTTGGCAGCTACGGAACCCTTTGCTTTCCGTTCCGTTGTTCAAGTTGTAGAGCACCAATCGGCAATTCCCAAGTAAACAATAATTAACGTTACCAGTATTGCATTGAAAGGAAATTTGTTCCTGTTTCGGTACCCTACAGTGTCCTTCCCTCTCTGAGTAGATGCTAGCTACTAGAGCAAGATGAATACTATAGTTTGTATTTTCAAGGTTTCACTAGTTAAGGAAAACAAGACGAGAGAGGCATCCAGGTATCGTCCAGTCCGGATTTCTGACCGGATCGATAAGCGCCCTTTCGTGACCTCACTTTGACGGGATCCTTTTGAAGGAAACTCAAGTCGATCTCCGCTTTGGGTCCTCGATGAGGAATGTACATCTCACCTTGGTTGTTTGCGAACCTGTAGCTATGGCCACTGATGGATTCACTACCAGAAGCAAGCTCGAGTTCATTGCGAAGGTTGCGCAAGTCCTTTGTATTCCCCGAATTGAGGTAGCTCCCATCACTGGACACTCCACTGCTTTCGACATATTCACCATTTCTGTCCTCAAAGGACGCCAAATGAGAGTCTCTGAAGGTTAGTTTCTTGGAAGAGGTCTTGTTGGGAGTGTCGTATCGGTTGAGGGCGGACCACCCAGCAGAGGACTTGGCTTGGGGTCCCTTGGACTGCTTATGTCCGCCGATACCCTGTCGACTCCCCAAAGGAGCTCTTCGACGGGTGGGCATGGCGTTGACAGAAACTGGAGAGGCGGAGTTGGATCTAGGAGGATTGTGCACCAGAGTATTCAAACCGCTCCGGCTTGTTTCATCCGAGTCGTGAGAAAGGTCAACGGCTGGTCGCAAGTCAAGCGGGAACTGATCCTCTGGTCTGGATTCTTTGCGTTGTATGCCACGGCGCGGGCTCTCTTTGCGAGGGGCAGGTTGGAAATGGTCAATACCCTCCGAAGGAGTGGGGCTTGTAGCTCGCATAGCACGGTCGTGCATCGACTCGCTACGGGATTGATACAAATCCATGATTCGATGCAGATCTTCCTTCATTTCATCTTGACTGGCAACCAATCCCCTTGAGTATTCGAACGCTTGGTCTACTTGCGATCGTAGTTGTCTCGCCTTTTCTGTTGGGGTAACCTCTGACTCTAGGTCTTCTGAGCGCACTCGGTTGATGGGTGAAGCACTCTTTGCAGGGGGCTCGTCGCGTACCATTTTTGCACTTTTCGGTGACAAGTTGGTCCTTCCTGTTTGGTTGTTTTGCAAAGCCTTTTGTCTTAGACTTGGGCCAGCTGTACTTTGCCTAGTGGCGGTACGTGTTTTTTTCCCGTCTACCCCCTGGGATGATTTACCAACAGATTTGGCTGCAGATGTACGAGTGCCTTTAGAAGCGCCTCCTGCTTGACTAGGCTCTTCATAATCATTCAAGTCAACTGGACACTCCAGGGACCCAACTTGAGGCAAAGATCTGTCGGTAGGCACCGTTATCAATGCCAAGTCTGGACTTTTTGTTTCCTTTAGTGAAATTGGATCTGAACGAGATTTTGGCGCTTGACCCAACGGTTGACCTGGCTCCTTTCCATTCTTGGCTTGACGCCGGAACTCGGCAATACGATCTCTCGATTCTTTAACGCGATCCCGGGTCAATGCACTAGGACCTCCACTCGGCTGGGCTACCACACGTTGTTTTTGTTTTTGTTTTTGTTTCTGTTGTCGTGGTGGTGGTGGCGGTGGTGGTGGCGGCGGCGGCGGCGGTGGGGGCTGGTTCTGTTGGGATCGATCATTGGCAGATGGTGGCATGGACGATCCCGTCTGTGAATAGTAGTCCCCTCTCTCATTAGAAACCTGTTCCCCTACACCCCAAACTGGTTCGTAGGGCCCTCGATACATGGAACTGCTTTGAGACTGTCTAGGATGCTGCAGTGGTGGTTGCATATGACGGTATTCAGGTGGAATGGGTTCGCGGAAGTATGGATCGTCCAAACGTGGTGGTGGTGGCGGCGGCGGTGTATATGAATCTTGGTCAAATCGCCGAGAACGAGGAGCTGAAACACTTCGTTGTTGTTGATGATGTTGTTGCTGCTGTTGCTGTTGGTGGTGCCATTGAACTGCTTCCTCGAAGTCCTCTTCCTTGAAGCCTTGCATCATTTCAAACAAACGCTGCGCCTTACCGGAAGGATCCATGTCCATGGGAAGTGCACCCCATGCTGGATCGGCGTCATAATCCTTCTCTTCAATATACCTTGGATCTGGTGGCATATCTTCCCCACTGAAGACGGTTTCGAGTGGACCTTGTTTTCGCATGCTGGATGCAACTTGCCGTCCACCCATGGGAGGAAAACCACCTCTTGGATCCATTGGTTCATAATGAGCAGGATGATGTGGTATTTCTTGTCGTCGATCGTAAGGGCGATGATGCGCAGGACCTCGAGAACCTCCCCGATACTCCGAGGACGAATACTCTCTCGACTCGTAGTCTCTAGTATCCGTATGTGATTCCTCACCTCCCGGACTCACCCCAAACGCCTTTTCCCGTTGGCATCTCAAATCTTGCAATGTGTCCAAGACTTCATTTGTTGTGTAGGTTGCATTGCTCGGATAACATACCGATTGACCACTATCGGCATGGTTTCGGAGCCCCTTGTTTTTTCGAACCAGGTGATTCAAAATGACATCGTATTTGTACATCATTTCCAGAACTTGTTCTACCTTTGGATCGGGTTGTGTTTTTGCATGGCCTTTGGGTGTTGATGGAGACGACGTGGACGATTGCGTACGTTCGTCTCGTTCCCGTCGTTGCTGTATTCTATCCATGGTAGCCTGCAACTCGGGTGATCGTCGAAAGTCCCGTTTCCTGGAGTTTCTGCTTGGTCTCGTTGGCACATTCATTCGAGACATGGGCATGGGTCTCCCTGTCGAACTGGCTCTGGATCGTCGAGATTGCTGGTCGTATGGCTGTCTGGGATCAGATGACAAATTACTCCTGGGGTCTGTATGGAAATTCCGTCCCGAATGAATGGTGCTCGGCGGCATGTGCAGCGGCATTCTGCTCATGGTCGCCGCCCTTCCCTTTTGCAACGACCCTTTCTCGGACTCCTACTACAGTAATGGAAAGGTCAAGAGGATCAGTGCTGCTTGCAAGGGGTACGATGGGTACGATACTATTACAAGGAGCCTTGTCCAAGAGGAACCAAAGAATTGGAAGAGGTACGAGGAGTTGGCAGTAGTAACACCCAAGCTGGGTCAGGCGTGCGTTCCAACCGACCAAAATGTGAGGGTAACATAGGCAAGTTTTCGCTTAGTGCGACGGGATACTATGGGAGGCCCATCGCCAATGGGAATATGGCGTTCATGACGTCAGCACGACTAGGTGTACAATCCACGTGGAAGCCCATGGAGCCTTTCCCAAAACGTACGGTGAGAGCAGAACCTCCCAAGCAAGGTACTGGTACGAGGTAGTGCCAGATCCATCTTCCACAAAAAGCTACGGTGGTAGGAGTACAGTACTTGTGTTGTATTGTTCTTAGCAAAGATGGCCGAAGACAAGAAGGTAGAAAAGAAAAAGCGTGTCATCGTGACACCACCATGCCCTCCTGCTGTAGCCACCGGATACTTGGTCCTCCGAGGAGTCCTTCAAGCCTTGGTAGGAGCAAGCATGGACGAGGCCGAAGTCAGTTTGATGCAACCCACGTACATCAAGGAGAATGTTCCTTCTGGAAAATTCTCTATTAACTTTGGAAAGAAGCTTGGCTCGTGTGAGTTGGATTTGCCAGATACGCCTGAAGGTATCGATGCTTTGTGGGCTGCCTTTTCCAAGGCCTTGGACCGTGTGATTTCCCAAGATATTCCCATTACTTGCTTTTCCATGCCCAAGGAGCAAGCCATTAGCACGTATGGATCTGGTATTTTGAATGGAGCCATTATGAAAAAGACTCCAGATCCTCTTACATTGGCTAGTATTGATGGAATCGTGTGCTGTGTTCCTTTGGCGCTTCCTTTTGTATCTACCGGATGCATTACTGGCATTGAGTTGGATTTGGCACAATCCAGCATTAGTGGAGGCAAAAAGGCACGAAAGGCCGAGATTGCACTCAAGTTTACCGTCAAGGAGAAGGAAGGAGAACAACCTGCTGTCGCCACTTTGGGAGAAACCAGTACTCCTGCCGATTCTATTGCTGCCTTGCGAGAAAACAAGATTCGCATGCAAGAAGGCGAGTCCCTCAAGGCGGCCACCGCCGAACCAGAACCTACACAAGCCGAGGAAACTCCCGCCGCTACTGCCGCCACTACTGCTGAAGGAACAGAGGATGAAATGGTGGTAAACGCCTGGGAAGTCAAGGGAAAGATTGACTACAACAAGCTCGTGGATCAGTTCGGTTCTACCTTGATTGATGAAACTCTCATGAAGCGCATCGAGGCTGCCACGGTCGGCAAGGGCAATGTAGACCGATTGCACCGTTTCCTTCGACGTGGTATTTTCTTTTCGCACCGTGACATGACCGCCTTGTTGGATGCCATGGACAAGGGAACTCCCATGTATTTGTACACAGGACGTGGTCCCTCGTCATCGGCCATGCATTTGGGTCACTTGGTCCCCTTTTTGTTCACGAAATGGCTCCAAGATGCCTTTGACGTTCCACTTGTCATTCAAATGACGGACGATGAAAAGTTTCTCTTCAAGGGAGAGTACACAGCCGAATCGGGTGACAACTTGGACTACTTTGCCGGTTTGACCATTGAGAATGCCAAGGACATTATTGCTTGTGAATTTGACTACAACAAGACCTTTTTGTTTTCGGACTTGGATTATGTGGGCAAAATGTACCCCAACGTGGTACGTATCTGGAAGGCCGTCACCACCAACACAGTCACCGGCATCTTTGGTTTTGAAGGCAGCAGCAACATTGGAAAAGTGGCCTTCCCCGCCATCCAAGCTGCTCCTTCGTTCGCCTCGAGTTTCCCTACCGTGTTGGAAGCCAACCGGCAATCGCAACAATGCTGCTTGATCCCCTGCGCCATTGATCAAGATCCCTATTTCCGCATGACCCGCGACATTGCCCATAAACTGGTTCCCCGCGACCACTCCTTGGGCGGCAAACCCTCCTTGATTCACTCCAAATTCTTCCCTCCTCTCCAGGGTGCCACGGGCAAAATGAGCAGTTCCGATGAAAACTCGGCCATTTTCTTGACCGACACGCCGGAACAAATTGAACGCAAAATCAAGAACCACGCGTTTTCGGGAGGCCAAGAAACCAAGAAGCTACAGGAAGAGTTGGGTGCCAACTTGGAGATGGATGTTAGTTACCAGTGGCTCCGATTCTTTCTGGAAGACGATGAAGAATTGGAAAAAATTGGCAAGGACTACGGATCGGGCAGTGGGGAATTCTGGAGTACGGGCAAGGTCAAAGCCAAGTTGATTGAGGTGTTGAAGGAATTGGTGGGAGCGCACCAAGAGCGACGTGCCAAATTGACCGATGAGGATGTACGCAAGTGGATGGCAGAGAGGAGTATTGTCGTGAAGAAGTAAACGACGTAGCACATACCTAAACTTACTTTATTGTGGGGACGGTACCTAGCTTGCTACCGGTAGGTAGTGTATATTATTTAGGGTGGTGACTTGGTAGCGATAGTGGTCGAGTGAGTCTAAAGGCACAAGAAGCCTTCGCAGTGCGGTCTCCGGAGTTGAGAACCCAACCGAAGAAAGCGATCGACCACACAACAACAGGATCTACTACTACCACTACTACGACAACTACTACAACTACAACCTCATCCGTATCAACAAGTATCACTATGAACGCTGGCATGCGATGGGCTGATTCCGACTCGGACTCGGATGATGAGTATTTGGATCATATTCCCGGTCTCCTCGTTACCCAACCTGCCGTCGAGGTAGAATCCAACCAGCAACCACAACCACCACCACCACCACCACAGGCCCACTCCAATCCCAAACCACCTCAGCAACAACAACAACAACAACAACAACAAGAGGGTTGGGGTTTCGTTTCATTCTTGTTTTACTATACTATTATTACTCTATATNTCTCAGAATCAGCAACACAAGAATCACAATCAAGAGTCGCAGCCCAGAAATCTCCACTCGGGTGGTCGAGGAGGGCGAGGAGGTGATCGTGGCCGCGGAGGAAGAGGAGGTCATCGGGATGGAGGAGATCGTTTTGGAGGGCGAGGTGGAGGTGGACGTCACCAACACCAACAACATAAGAAACAACCAGCGGATTGGAGAGAAATGGCCAAGGCTAGTTCCATGTTTAGTAAGTCAGTCATGCAACACTACTTGTGGGGTTGACTTGGATATCGTGTTGAGATTTGGATATCTTGAAACCCGTTTTCTCAATGGGGTGTTGTTATGTTTTCTTCTCTTCTCTCTCGGCAGACGATGACAACGCCAACAAAAAATCTCCCATGGACGGAAGTGCTTGGATGGCCAAACGCCAAGCCAAAATGGCACAAGAACGTGAGGAGCAGAAACATCGAGAGGAGGAACAAAAACGACTGGACGACGAGAAAAAGCGAAATCGGCTCAAGTCACAAATGGAAGCATTGAAGGCAACCGTCAGTCATTTGAAAGAAGTGGAGGATCCACCGTCACCCACCAGAGGAGTTTCGGCTTTGCAGCGGGCAGCCATATCGGGTCAGCCACTTCCCGTTCATCACCACAAAGAACCGGATCAGCCTGTCCAAGAACCCGTCAAAATTCTCACCCGGGACAAAAATCCCTGGAACAACAAAAAGGCTCCCGGATCGCCATCCTCCAAAGGGGATGGCAAATGGAAACGCGATCAATCACAGGCTGGATATCTCATTACCCACAATTACAATTATACCATTCCTTCGGCTCCAGAACAGCCCAAGAAGGCACCACCCCGAGGAGAGCTACAATCGGACGGAAGCGTCAAGTTTTCACGCAAGGGGGCAGCCAAGGACAACAAGACGGAAACATCTGCTACCGAAGAACCCGAGATTGATCTTGCCGAAGCTCAATCTGCAACGTCCCAGGGACATCACAGCGAACGGGATGATCACTCGGAGAGCAGTGGTCGAGGTTCGCGAGGAGGCGGTCGTGGTGGACGAGGTCGTCGGGGTGGTGGTGGACGTGGTCGAAATTCCCATCGAGGTGGTCGTGGTGGAGGCGGCGGCCGTCACAATGATGATTCCTCTACTGGCCGAGGGGGGCGGCACAATCAACATTCCAATGATGGTGATTCTGCTTCTGGTAGAGGTGGTCGAGGACGTGGAGGTCGTGGTGGCCGTCATCATGGCAACCGGGACGGAGGAGACGACTCTGGGTGGGGAGGACGTGGAGGTCGAGGTGGTGGCCGTGGTGGGGGGCGAGGCCGACATGATGGTCGAGGTGGTGAACGGGGGGGCGGACGCGGCAGGGGAGAACAAGGGACTTCCAACAAACACAACAACCCTCAACACAACTACTATGAGATCGGCAGAGACTAAAAGCAATAGGGAAACACAAAATGCAAATCCGTAGAAGTACATTGGCACTAGCATTAGAGTAGCATACATTTTCTCCAAGTGGTATGTAGCAGGATAGTTCCAAATTAAACAAGGCGAATGAAAATGGCTGTAAGCCCTATAAAATGTTATTGGTGCTTGAATGTACGGGTCTGCCAGCTACGGGCGCCTCCGTCATGCCGATTCTGGATCAGGAAAGCTTCAAGCCTTGGCTTTGCCTTTCACTACTACCCGAGTCCGCTCCTTCTCTTCCTTTTGAAGAGCATACTTCTCCCTTTGCCGCTCGCGACATCGCAAGCACTTTGTTGCCAACCCCTTATCCCCAAAGGCGGCCCAAGGTCGGAAGTTCTTGCATCCCTTGCACCACTTAATTTCCAATCCGGAATTCACCACGATCCACACGTTCACATCACAAAGAGTGCAGAGACCCTTGTTTTGAGTCGGAATAATGGCATACCCCTTGTCCCCCATTGGGTCTTGTCCGTTGCTGCTACGAGGAGCAAGGCTTCCATCCGATTTCCCGCCTGCGCCCTTCTTCTTTGCACCTGTGGAGCAGGGACAGGCTTGACCACACATGACACAGCAACGCATCCCTTCAGGAAGATTAACCGATTGCTTTTGAGACATATGGGCAGGGAAGTTCACCAAGCTAGTAAACTCGGGGACAGACGCCCCCTTCATCTTTTCCATGTCCCCTTGAAACTTGGAAGGAATTGGAGGTTTGATAGGAACGCACTTCCTCTTCGATTGAGTCATGTCCATAGTAGACATGTGATGAGGACTGGCCATCGGTGGCATACTATGGTGTGGACTCCACATGGGCTTGCCATGTTGACCGAGCGCCATGGGAGAGGTGAGTGGATGATGACTGGACACGTGAGGTGGGATGTGGAGTGGCATTGGAGGAAGGTGCCCTCCAGGAGGAACCCTGCCACGAAGATTGCGGACCCTGTCGTTATGACCATGGGGTGGTGGTGGATGCCCGAACATCATTCGATGATCCCGACCGTCACCATGAAGTGGACTCTGAGCAAAACCAACGCTTGAAGCCGCGTAGAGTGGTGTCGGAGGTTGGTGGGACCCGACGTATCCAGGCGTTGGTGGAGCACTATAGTGAGGGCTAGGATGGTATGGCTTCATAGCAGACCCTCTACCAGCATTGTTGACAAACATGTTGTGGATATGTTCAGTCTCTCCGTCCTTGGGACCTTTGGAGTGATGGTGCTTGTTGGAGTGGTGTTCATTTTCTCGTTCCTCAGATCCCGGTCTCTCACCAAAGAAGAGAGGAAGTGGCGTTGTGGTGCCACTGACACCTTCTGTAGGAATTCCAATCTCAGAATGAGGAGAGAGGATTGATAACCGCACTGTGTCATTGTCCTTGCTTTCCTCTTCCTTTTTGTGAACAGTTTCATGCTCTTCCTTCCACAAGGAAAAATTGTGAGGACTAATAACCATTTCCCGAGAAGACGCTGAAAGCTGAGAAGTGGTGGAGCCGGGGCGCTTTGTAGCACTCTTGTCATGTTCCTCCCAACTGCATGCCGCGAGATCTTCCAGAGACGGCGTGTCTCCAGCAATGCTCCATGACAGAGTTGCGTTGATGGTGTTGAACCCAGCATTTGAAGGTGAAATCCCTGGCTGCTCACCCAAGTGTGCTAAGGGTGTGAAAGTTTGTCCCCGTAGATGCCTGTTCAACAAGTACCCATCTCCCATCATTTCAGTGTCGGCCAAAGCTCCAGGAGGAGTAGGAGTGTCAATTGGACGTCCCGGACCAGACTTGCGAAAAGGGGAAGGTTTGCTCTCTGGCTTGCTTTCGTCCTCAGCAGCTTCATCTTCTTCATTGAACTGAGTTTTGATTGTAATCTTCGTAGGGCCCTTCTTGGTGTTTTTGGAGATAGGTGTGGCATCTACTTCTGGGTGGTTGATAGGAGAAGTCGAGAGAGACATGAAAAGATCGTTTCCGCCACTTTCTTCGCGGTTTTTGTCGTTGTCATTCATAGACAATTTTCCAAAACGCGACGACTCCGGCCCTTCAATAGCGGAGTCGGTTGGTGAGGGGATTCGACGATGTCCTCTGGATCTGGAGTCAACTCCAGTGTCCACTTCAAGCATCATCTCATCGGCACCTCGTCTTCTCTTAGGCGATGCCTTCATCATCGGAGCTTCCGAGTTGGATCCTGCAATCACAATCAACCTAGAATGAGAAACAGGTTTGAAAAATGACATGTACAAGATGAAGCACACTTACTCCTTGGACCATCGTATGACTGCAGTGAAAACCCCCCAGCACTCAAGCTTGAGGCAGAAGAAGCCCCGGACGGATTCCGACGGTGACGGAATCGATCTTCGTCGAAAATATTGTTTGACACTGCCGAAGGGTAGCGTGAATTCTGTGAATTATGAGAGTTCGATCTTTCTCGCTTTCTCGGCGATTCATGTGTCAATGGATGATGGTCATTGTTGCTGGCAGTCACTGTGCTGTTGCTACTGGCGTTGCTGTTCGTGCGCCGGAACGCATATTCATGCGACATCTCGTTGCTTTCGTGGACCCCGTCGATAGTTCGCTTTTTACTGACCCCATGTGACCCCTTCGTTGATCGACTTACATGGCTCCCCTTACTCTTCCCCGAAGAAATGGAGTGGTTGTCTGAAGGTCCAGACATCGGATGCCCCGGCGGAGGAAAAGAGGGTGGAGGTCCACCGTGATATCCCATATGGGGGGGAGCATACGAATGCGGGGCATAGGGGTGGTATCCAGGAGGAGGCCCTGGCCTTCCAGCCATATTCGGAGGGGGACAATATGGAGCTCCATACTGACCAGGATGAGGTAAAGGTGGCATTTGATGATAGTGCGGATGAGGAGCACGGTACGGGTCATGTGGGGCACCTCCATAGTAGTGGGGGTGTCCATACGGGCCTGCAGCGGGAGGTGGTGCCCGTGGGGCCCCATGCATTGAAGGATGTGGAGGATAAGGGCCTCTGGAATACGACGGAGGGTAGTTGTCACTCATGTACGACCGTTGTGGTGATTGAATAGAGCTTCCAGAAGAACGGCTTTTCCTGGAGGGTGACGGCTTCGACTGCGTTTGTTTTGAAGATTGGTGTTCCGAAGCCTCCGAAGCAGAGTAATCTCTGTCTTCTACCTTGGGTTTTCGAGAAACCGATTCACTCTCATCACGAGAGTCTTCCTTATTCTCGATGCTCGGTTTTTCATCAGGAGTGCTGGCCTTCACATTCTCAACTTTCACGGGTTGTTCTGGAACAACTTCCTTTTCCGATTGCTCTGTCGACATGGTAGCAAATGAATTGAACTTCTTGGAGTATGTTCTGTTCGAAGGCGATTGCTGGCCTGCTACTACACTGGAACCAGACGAAAATGGAAGAAGGATTTCTCGGGTGATTTTGTGACTGGGGATGTTGCCTACCCGTTTCCTCCATATTCAATATTCAAGACTAAATACATTTTTCAACGACATTCACCTTGTGTGACAAGTCACTATCGGTTCTCGGTATTTATCGATAATTTTGCCATACAACGGTGGAAAAAGTAGGTAACTGGTGTTCGTGTCGTCGCCAACAGAAACAATTTATTAGGAATCGATCGCCTGCGCTTCCTTGAGACACATGTATTGGTATTCAAGTCATTTTAGTCAACTACACAGCCATGTTGGAAGCCGAAATGAAACGTATCGTGCTGTGCTATGGAGCACGATCATACGCCAGGTTTTGTTAGGAAGGCAAGCACTTGAAGTATAAAGGTACCTCAATGCACTTGAAAGAGAGAGAATATCCGCGTAACATCACGAAATCAGTTTCTGTCATATCCCTGGTTTGGATTTTGTCCACAGTGATTTTAGTTCGGCAAGTCTTTCGAACAAGTACAAATGCCAATCTACAATCACAAACTAGCGAATCCGAGGTAACAGTCTTTGAAGAACACTATGCTGCAGTGCATACCAATGATTTTTCTACGAGCGCCACTTCCTTTTGTGGAAGGGAGGATATTATTGACGGATCTTGGGTTCCTACGACTATGAAGCACCCACCCTACATTTCCAAGACCGAACACCTTCGTTGCTACCCTCACGACGCTTATCGCTCAGATATATGGCATACATACGAGTGGAAACCAAAAACCCACTGCAAGCTCAGCAAGTGGGACAAGCACAGGTTTTGCTCCATCATGAACCTATCGACTGTCTTGATCGTAGGAGATTCTCTGAGTTGGGAGCACTATTCTTCTTTGGGTCAACTGCTCGGGATGCGGATCCACCAATCTTCACAGTTTGAGGCTAAAAACAAGAATCTGGTTCAGTTTGGATGTCATGACAAGGTGCGGTTAGCCTTTCGTCGAGACGACAATCTTTCACGTGTCAGTGATGCAATCGAAGAGACCTTCCCACAAGTCTTGGTTCTCAATAGAGGTGCTCACTATCAGAATGATACAAAACTGATGCAAGGCATGCAAGGGGTGATTTCAGACGTCAAAGAATGGAAAGGCAAATGCGACTCTGCCGGAATGAAGTGCCACTTGTTCTGGAGGACAACTGTTCCTGGGCATCCACTATGCGCCGAGAAAAACTTCAGCGCCCCGAACAACGATTTGAGAGCAATGGAGTCATGGATCGCTGATCTATCCAATTACGACAATCATACAATAGAGTATCACTGGTATGATTACCAGCATCAGAACAATTTGGTTCTGAACACGTTGAGGGGAGGGTTAGGAGAAGACTCCTTTGGGATCATTGATGCGTACTATTTGAATATTCGGAGACCGGACGAACATCGAGCACATCAGGGTGATTGTTTACACAGCTGTTACCCAGGGAAAATGGACGTCTATAGCCAACTGCTCCTCCACTACCTTCGAAGACAACAACGCAGTGCTTTGGAACTTTCAATGCCATCGAGTACTAGAAGTTGATAATGATCGCACTTGAAGTGGTCCAGTCACATTAGTCAATTTTACAAGGAAACCTCTCACAGAATCTTATCATCATCATGACGACAGAGGGGTTCTTCTCGACACTCGAGATGCAAAAGCGAGAAGCAGGGTAGGGTTGTAGAAGGCAACCGCTGCTAGTATCTTGATATCCCAATCCACATGACCGAAATCCTGCAGCATCGAGGCTTCACAAAAATAACTTGGGTTGCTCTCCAGGTTTGGGTTTTTTCCACAGTGTTGTCGACTCGACAAGTCTTTCGAATGAGACCCAACCTAAGAATTCCAAGCAGTAAACTCAGTTCCAACGGAACAGTCATCAATGGGCTTTTTAACACCACAAATATCAAGACTACTTCTACCATTCCCACCTCTTTTTGTGGAAGGGAGGATATTATTGACGGATCTTGGGTTCCTACGACTATGAAGCACCCACCCTACATTTCCAAGACCGAACACCTTCGTTGCTACCCTCACGACGCTTATCGCTCAGATATATGGCATACATACGAGTGGAAACCAAAAACCCACTGCAAGCTCAGCAAGTGGGACAAGCACAGGTTTTGCTCCATCATGAACCTATCGACTGTCTTGATCGTAGGAGATTCTCTGAGTTGGGAGCACTATTCTTCTTTGGGTCAACTGCTCGGGATGCGGATCCACCAATCTTCACAGTTTGAGGCTAAAAACAAGAATCTGGTTCAGTTTGGATGTCATGACAAGGTGCGGTTAGCCTTTCGTCGAGACGACAATCTTTCACGTGTCAGTGATGCAATCGAAGAGACCTTCCCACAAGTCTTGGTTCTCAATAGAGGTGCTCACTATCAGAATGATACAAAACTGATGCAAGGCATGCAAGGGGTGATTTCAGACGTCAAAGAATGGAAAGGCAAATGCGACTCTGCCGGAATGAAGTGCCACTTGTTCTGGAGGACAACTGTTCCTGGGCATCCACTATGCGCCGAGAAAAACTTCAGCGCCCCGAACAACGATTTGAGAGCAATGGAGTCATGGATCGCTGATCTATCCAATTACGACAATCATACAATAGAGTATCACTGGTATGATTACCAGCATCAGAACAATTTGGTTCTGAACACGTTGAGGGGAGGGTTAGGAGAAGACTCCTTTGGGATCATTGATGCGTACTATTTGAATATTCGGAGACCGGACGAACATCGAGCACATCAGGGTGATTGTTTACACAGCTGTTACCCAGGGAAAATGGACGTCTATAGCCAACTGCTCCTCCACTACCTTCGGAAAACAAAGCGACGTCGTGGGGCGACCATCTTCAAAACTGTAGGTGATGATGCATCATGGTAAACTTGTCATTAATACGTTGTCTTCTTATTGTCGTTCTTAGGTACTCCATTTGTATCGTCTTGATTTCCATCACTGTCGAGAAACTACTCCTTTCTCGTCGTTTAGTACTAGTACGAAATACCTAGCTGATTTTGGGGGAGCTTTTGTTCTGGGTTCCAAAATGCCGTGATGGGTGATATGGGCACTACTAGTACACTACTTAACAACAACGGGGGAGATCGTTTTTATTTAACGACTGGGAAACTTGGCATCCCCTCACTCTGCTGCTGCTGTCACAAAGACATTTACTCCGCTTCAAAAAGGTTGTTTCCTCCAAGCAAGACAAGACCCCCCAATACTGCACAAACAATCTTTAGCTCCTTTTCCACTACACTTGCAGATTGCCAGACTGTTCTCGCATGGAAGAATTGCTTGATTGATTGTGAATTGCTTTTCCTCTTATTTCAGCCCATACTTGACAATGTCCCAATCCATACCAACGCGGATTGGCATCCTGTGGCTTCTTTGGTCCATTTGCTTCCGATTGTCCGTTCATTGCTCAACTCCAAATGTCATCCTTAGTGTGGAAGGTGTCAATAGCACCTTTATGGCCAAGCGAGCAAACTTTGGAAGCGATGCTGCACTTGTGGAGGGCACGTTGGTTCATTCCCCCGATCTCGACCCCAATCTGTGTCGATATGATCACATCACACCAATTCCAGCGAACGTAAACCCGTTATCATACACACTCATCATGCTTGCTCCCCGAGGTGATTGTACATTCGAACAAAAAGCCTATGCTGCCAAAAATTTCTATGGTGCCAGTGCACTCTTGGTGTATGACTCCCTCAGTGTCCGCTATGGGTGGGACATGGACACCCAAAGTGTTGTATATCCCACCAAGGAGTTGGATTATGAATGCGAGAACGGATACGGGTATGTCTATGACCTTGATTTGGATCCACCTGTATATACTTCCAATCTAGATCCCAAATTGGACATGACCTTAACCTCCTCCAACTGTTCTTTGGCGAGTACAGGGTCTTCTTGCGACTCCCAGCTTTGTATCGTAACTGGACCACCTGGAGATAATGACACTTCTCGATACCCAGTATGCTGTGCATGGGATCTTCCAGCCACCATGCAAGAGGATAATATTTCGGGAAATTCAGCTGATATTGTGTCTGTATGGCTCACTATTCGTCAAGGCGACGAGTTTCTCAACTACATTGGGGAAACAGTCACAATCAAAGAACGCCACAACCCCCTCTTCAATGCCTCCATGATTTTTCTATGGTTACTGGCGTGTACCATTACCTACTTATCTTGTCGATTTGCTGCTACCGAATATTTCTTGTTTCGAGCTCGGTTGGCCAACTTTCAAGAAAAGAGGGATTCCATGATGCCCCACATATTGCAAACAACACAGGTTACCAATAACACAGAAGGGGATGATTCCCAAGCCAATAACAAACAGGATCGTCACAACCAGGAGCTGCATCAAATAGCAATGGGGGTGGGAAATCTCGACAGTGATGACGAAGAAGAAGAAAAGATCGAACCTGGCGAATTGGACCCCCGGGCCGACCTCTACGACGATGTTGAGATTGGAAACGAGATTTCGGAAGACGAGGCCCGGAAAATAGGTTTGATGGACAATCCATTGGAGGATGGATCTGATAGAAGAACTTATGACAGTAGTGGGGAGAAACGTCCCGCGAAAGTGGACTCCAACAGGAAAACCAAGGATCCACCGAAGTCCAAGAAAGACCAGAAGAAGCAGGAAACATGGGTTCTTCACTCACTACCTCCCCCCGAGCGAAAGAAAAAGAAAAAGCCCAAACCAGGCTACAAAGAAGAGCACACCCTAGAAACAAATGTACTTCCCACGGACGGTGCCCAAAAACTGCCAGAGCCGTGGGCAGCTCAGATCGGAGGCTTCGAGATGTCCATGTGGCACGTGTTGGGCTTCGTCATTATGGCAAGTTTCATGCTTATCATGCTCTTCTATTTCAACTTTTACCATGTCATTTTCATTATCTATGGCTTTGGGTGTGCTGGAGCTGTTTCACATCTCATCATTGCGCCGATCATCACACGAATTTCTCCGTTCTTGGGTGAGGAAACGGTGACGGAGATGAACAAGAATGTGTCCTGCGGTTTGAATGGGTTCGACATTACAAGCCAGCTCACAGGAATGGTCTGGGCAATCCTTTGGGTCTGGTTCGGACTGTCGCACTACCGCCCGTCCACTAACGCATTCTTTTGGATAACAATTGATGTCTTTGGAGCCTGCTTCTGTATCTTGGCGTTATCCATGCTGAGACTTGGTAATATCAAGATTGCAACCATTCTGCTGATTGCGGTTTTCTTTTATGATATTTTCTTTGTTTTTATCACCCCATTTTTCTTTGGCGGCGAGTCTGTGATGATTACAGTTGCACAAGGAGGCAATGCCAGTGGTGGTTCCGATGATTATTGCTACAAGTATCCGGACTCGAAACCGTGTACTGGCATCGACTTCTTACCCATGCTGCTGATTATTCCTCGATTTAATGACTATGCGAAGGGATCGTCGTTGCTAGGTCTCGGCGATATTGTTTGTAAGTATCCGTCTTCCCTACTTTTCGATACAGTTATGACTTTCTCACGTTCCATTGGGCACAGTGCCAGGCTATTTGATTGTGTTTTGCGCGCGATTGGACGAAGCCAAGCGGATTGTAGGAAAGCATACCAAGGTACCAATGGATTACCCCGAAGGACGATATCAGGGGCATTTCTTTTGGATGATGGTGGCCTACGGCGTGGGGCTCATTTTGGCTTTCGTTGCTTTTGGAGTTACCGGATTGGGTCAACCGGCTCTTCTATACCTGGTTCCCTGCTGTTTAGGCACGCTGTGCATTGTGGGCTGGGGCGAGCTAAGTGATCTATGGACTGGATCAACGGCCATCCGACTAGCAGACAAACTCAAAGAAAAATGTGAAAGGGCATGGGGACGAGAGCGCATGAGACGACAAGTGGCGAAGGCTCGAGCAGAACGTGCTAAGCGAATGAGTAGAGCCGGGACACAAGGGCAAAGTGGGAGATCGTTGTCGTCACGAGGTTTGCAATCAAGTTCGCACCATATGTCCCGGATGAGCAATCATGACAACCAAAGAACCGAGAGTAGTAATTCGATTCCCCTAAATTCAACAAGCAGCCATTCAATGGAGCCATCTGGCGAGGGAGGCCCTCCAGCAGAGACTGATGTTTGCTTTGGCTTGAATACTCATATCGGTACCCGCCGCCTGTGGAGTATTGTGCGACGCGAAATAGAGGCTAACCCAGATGCAGGTTTTTGCCCAAATGTTTTCAAACGTATTCGTCGAGACCTCGGCGGAGAGAAACGATACTTTGTTCGGGATGAACAAGTCAATTGGAAATCAGCATCAAAAAGTGAAATACGGCTCGCCATTTCTCGGATGTATGCAAGCGAGAAACGGAGATTTGATGAGAGGAGCACAGATGCCGCCGACTAAGAATGCGGGTGTTTCGCTTTCTGCAAAAGTACATATTAGATAGGAATTATTCTACAAGACAACAGAAGAACTTTCATCCCTCTAGCCTGTACTCATAGTAGGACAAGGATTCCGTTCTTTGACAACCTTATACTATAGCAGTAGTAGTTGGTTGCAATCCATGCCCCGGCGCGTCGCTCTCATAATAATATTCGTGGAGGAGTAGTTGGTGGTGGGATGATTGATGGTTGGTCAGTCCCACTGCCTAGCTGTGGGCTGTACGTAGGGAATCTACGACATTATACCGGGTCCCGTCAAGGGCGTTCAGTCGTATGTCTTCCTACCGACTCAAGTGAGTCGTGGCGTCAGTTGATCGAAGTTACCCTATTCCATAGACTTAGAATGCTAGGTTACTTAATCCCATTGCCCATCCCACCATCCAAGTCACATGCCAATCCTCTAAGCTTCCCACCAACAACAATACAACACAACGCCCTCCACAAGGATACAATGGAGACACAGAAGACTTGTCGCAATCTCACATTATTCCTTTTCTAAGCACCAAGCCTTCATCAAAAGCCGTAATGTCGTTGAACACCAGAGATTCGCCCAACATTCGAAGTTCACAACCGCCTTGTGACAGTACACCAGCTGTTGTACTAGACTCTCCAACTGGTGGCACCTATCCATACCATGCATCTGTCTACTATGACGAGAACGTCGAAAGCCCACACTCATACCGCCACTGGCCGCCTTCAAGACACCTCGGGGAACCAAGAGGATACTCCCATGGCAGTGACCGACGCCCCTACATCTATGCTTCCTACGAGTACCACCACAACCATGAATACCACCATCATGTTGATCCCCGATACGACCCTACCAATTGGAGCTACCATCGAGGGGCCCACACGAATGCTTGTGAGACAAACATCGTGTTGGACAGTCCGGCCCAAACTCATAGTTATGGCCCATCCAGTGCACCCCCCATTCGAATTACACCTCAAAAGCCAATGCGAGGCAAAACGATCGAGCAGCCTACCATGGAACCCTCGTCGCATGGGCAAACCATCTGGGAACTGCTCGATACAGACATTGTGTGCGGACGCGGGGCCCCCGTGAATTGGCAAAAGGGAAATCAAGTCTTCCGTCAGTTGATCGAGGATCACCAAACCACCTACTTGTGTGCCAAGCGTTGCGACAAACCTCGAATTGCTAGTGAGATCCTGGAAGCCATTAGGGCACGGGGTGGCCGGTTTGTTCGCCGAGTCAAGACTTCGTATGGTGGCCGTTTTGGATGGGAAGAGATTGAGGAAAAGCGCGCATACGAGAAAGTGTGTCAAGCACTTCGTGAAGGAGCCCCTGAATTGCGTCGTCGCATGATACGCTCTGCCAATGTGTTGGCGCGATCGAGTAGCAGGGGAAGATCCTCCTCTCCTGTGGTGACCGATCATCGATGTGCTGTGTAAAATCCACCGATCGAACAAGGGGATAGCATGTATACAACATAGTGATGAATTTAACCAAACCCTCAATCACCATAGAATAGACTCGAATCATGAGACCATACAATGGCTGATTCGTCATAGCTGGCCGTGACCACCACCGAAGAGTGTCTTGGATTGGCCGCAATGGTACACGTTGGGCGTTTGTCAGACACCACGAGCTCTTGGACCACATGAGCACGCACAAGATCATACAAAACACATGTCCCATCTTCCGAAGCACTCATGACGGTGGAATCGTCCGCCAAGACCGCTACATCCAAGCTGTAGTTCCCCGCCTTGTGTTTGGCAAAAGTATTCAAAAGTTCTCCGGTTGTATCAATTTGAAGCAGCCGAATGGTCCCATCGAGACAAGATACAGCAAGACATTCCCCGTCCTTGGTCGGAGCCATACTCGTGACCGCTGCCCCACAATCATCCACTTGCATCACACCCTTGCGCAAATCGTACGTGCGAACACATCCATCAATCGAGGCGGTGCGAATCAGTGCCGTTGCACCTTGCAGACTATTGTTGCTGCTGTCATTCGTTTGTACAACATGAACATCCGTTACGGAATCCTTGGCATCTTTCAGTTGCTGAATAGGTTTGAAATCGGAACTTCGACCATCCCAAATGGCTACACTCCCATCGTACGACGCTGTCAGATACGCTTCTGCATTTTGTGCCGATGCCACCGCATTAATGGACCCCACATGTCCTTGAAACCTTCGCATCAACTTCTGCGACATCAAATCAGATACAACCAGGGTGTTCTTAGAGGCTGCCAACAAGACTTGAGTCGCTGTCCTAGTTTCTGTGGCCAATACGGCTGAAATCGGATGGGTGTATCCTGAAGTGTACGTTTGAATGGGTAAAGCAGGAGGCGGTAGTAATGATGGTTTCTCAGAAGCATTTTGTTTATAGGCGGGATCATAACGGAATGGATTCCAAAGTTTGACCACGCGATCGTGACCTCCTGTTAGACAATACTTGCCATCGTCTATGGGAAGATGGTGACATTCACACAACGTGTTCGTGAGGCTAATCAATGTGATATTGTCGTCCATGGAATCCAACTCGGGACATACCTGTAAATACGACGGCTTGAACCGGGCCATCGTGACCCACTAATCGTGATGATGGTACTTTGGGGATGGTCTTGGCCACATCTTGGCTTGTCGCCTTCATGGTGGCGTTTGTTGTTGGTTGTTGGCAGCAGGTGCCCGACAACACATAGTCTGGCGTTCGTTAAAGAAAGTGTTCGACATGTCCGAGAATGTGGCGTCATTTTCCGTAGGCTTCGAGAGGACTCGTTGGGTAGCAGTCGCAGGAGTCCAAGTACGGCAACCAAAGCGACCCTACTATCCACAACTACTATCCACAACAAGGTGCTCTTGATCCTACCCAGCACTGTAAACCATGGCATCTTCCGGAGCTGGTTACGATCTTTCTGCCAACATCTTCTCTCCTGATGGTCGTATTTTTCAAGTAGAGTACGCCACCAAGGCTGTAGAAAATGCGGGCACTGTTCTAGGCATCAAATGCGAGAATGGTGTCGTCATGGGAGTTGCCAAGCCCATCAACCACAAGATGGTCGTAGCTACCACTTGCTCTTACAAGCGAATTCATACCTGTGACACACATATCGGTGTTGCCAGTACAGGTTTCCTCCCAGACGCTCGTGTTCTGGTACAACGCACGGTAGAAGAAGCCGCTTCGTGGCAAGAGAACTATGGAGGCAAGGTGCCCCCTCATGTCCTTGCGGACCGTCTAGGTTCTTACGTTCACTTTTTCACTCTTCATGGTGCATTGCGTCCTTTTGGCGCCGCCGCCGTCATTGCTGGACGAGACGAAGACACCAAGGAGTGTGCACTCTACATGGTCGAGCCTAGCGGCGCCCCCTACAAGTATTATGGTGTTGCCACCGGCAAGGGAAAGCAAGCAGCCAAGACCGAGCTAGAAAAGCTCAACCTTCACAAAACGCCTATTTCCTGTGAGGAGGCGGTCAAGCAAGTTTTGCGAATTCTCCATCTTTTGCATCAAGAGCAAAAGGATTCCAAGCCTATTGAGACTGAATTGAGCTGGATCTGCGAAGCTAGTGACTGGAAGCACAAGGGTGTGCC
The DNA here is from genome assembly GCA_013372465.1 of Nitzschia sp. Nitz4. NCBI lineage: Eukaryota > Bacillariophyta > Bacillariophyceae > Bacillariales > Bacillariaceae > Nitzschia > Nitzschia sp. Nitz4. Next base: position 121,415 of record WXVQ01000011.1, read on the forward strand.
AAAGGATCTTGTACAGTCGTCAGAACAATGGGCTAAGGAGCAATTAGAAGAGGAAGATGATGAGGAGGATGATGATGAAATGGAAGAGTAAGCAATTCATTACTACCCTACTACTAGAAAGATGGTTTTCTCGTGTCTGTATGAATCGTAGAGTGGTATGTATGTGCACCAGATTTATGTTCCCCCGAGCAGTAAGAGTAGGCTTGGGTATCAAGTCAAGTTGTGCTCGATACGGGGATTCATCTTTCATCACTACAACCACCCATCACTGGGACAAGGGACCCCTACTACTTCAATGCGCATGAATACTAGAAGCAATCGTATCTATTGATATCTGTAAAAGCTCACTCTGCACAAATGCTGTACTTCCAAACCATCACAGTCTCCAACAGTACAGCAATATCTGCAGTTCAATTTTCTTCTAGCCCATCTTTCTCTGGAAAGGAAGGATATTTATTTCTTTGTACCAAACCCGGGGATATCCTCCTTGAGCAAAGATTCAAAATCCTCCAATAATTTGGGCGCCACGGGTACGTCCAACTTCAAGTCATCCAAGATGCGGTGGAGGCGGTCTACACCCTTGGCTACTTGATGCTCCGAGATGACAGCGTTTTTCACGAGGTATCCGAACAATGCGGCCATGGCGTCGATGGAGGACTTTTCATGGACGGTTTCCGAGTCCTTTCCATCCTCAGCCATGGCGATGGTCACACCACGCTTTACAAGCTCGTGCATATAGTGAGGAACTTCCAATTCCTTCACGCAACGGGCACACTCGTCGAGTTCCCGACTCAACAAGTACTCCTTCAAGAGTTGCTCCATTTCGATCTTAATCTCCTCGACAGGACGACCATCGCCAGGACCCCAAACCTTCTCCAAGCGAGCCGTACTGTGTTCTCGAGTCAAAAGGGCAATGGCTTTCTCAATGACTGGTTCGCCAGGGCGCTCGTTGTTTTGTTCAGAAAGGTAGGCTGGAGGAAGTACCTCATCTGCGACAGCACGGGCCACAAAACTAGCAATCATGACCTGCGAAAACAACTGGTGAGACACTCGCATTATGGGAGATTCATATCGGGACGAAACCACTTACTCTTGCATCTGGAACATCCGTTTCCAACTCATCAATACCATCCAGCAAATTATCGAACCCACGCTGCATGTCGTGATCACTGAGGGGCGTAGGGTGCAAGCAGGTCAAAAGTCTGGAGACAAGCTCTCGCTCCCTTGGATTCTTGTCCAAACTGACCGAAATGATCTTCTTGACAATATCTCGGTGGTATTCGAGACACTGCAATTCCTCTATTGACTGGATGAACTCGTCAATGTCACAAGAGTCAAAGTACTCAAGCAAGGAGTCTTGGACCTGGTGCTTGAACTCGGACAATGTCAACATGGGTCCGTAAACAGGGACGCCTTCATTCTCACTGAAGTTCTTAGTTTCAGGCTCCTGGTGACTTCCCAAAACATATGGAGCCTCCTCTTCGTTGAAGAGTGGATCTTTTTCATCCAAAGGCTCATCGGCATCATAGCCAATGAGCTCGTCATCCTTCCACTTTCCCTTTCCATGACCTCCCTGCTTCTTGTTGCGAGAATCGTAGTTTCCAGTTTCTCTTGGGTCCGTCTTTTTTCGCGTAATATTTCGCTTAGCGGTTCCCTCTTTGGTTTTCGTTTCATGGTCTTCAGGTTTCTTTTCTTCCGCTGCGGCAGCATTTTGCACCTTGATAAATTTGGCTTGAGCTTGCGACGAGACAGCCCTAACTCCTTGTCCTGTAGGGTTGTGCACTTTCCCCTACGGTAGAGGCGTTGAAGGAACCAAGTAATATTGGAAAGTAAAGGAAACAAAAACAAATGTGAGTGAATAGTTGCCGTGAATATGTAGGAGCTTGGTATGTTGGTCTGGAATACCCAAAAGATACCCGAACTTTTGGTAGAGCCGAACTGTCCACGCGTCGTCGTGCGAATTTGTGTCGGGATGAGAATGGCGGTCATCAACGTACCATGGTTTCGATGGTCACTTCAGTGCGTTTTGCAAACTCGGCCATGATTCGGTAACTTGAGTGTTGTAATCAATGGACGGGTGGGTCAATTTGTTGAGCAGTGGTTTCACCGGATGCCCTTGTGTCGATGGCTCGTGTACAAGAGTAGGTGAGTAGGCGTTCTTATAGTTTTGTGTGCCAAAAGATCGTCATGATGAGCCAGACTTGACGGCTTCTGATTGACACACGGCGAGACACGAGATTGATGTCAGTCCCTGGCGAAGTGATTTGTCGGCTACGTAGGGAACACGTACAAAATGTACTGGCTCGTTCTCAAACGTGGAATATTACGGGCCTCTGCGAGGCTCTGCGAATTTCGGCCAGAAAATGCAAATGAGAGCAATCGGGTCGTTGCCATCACATCTTCTCCACACCTACAACCTGGAGTTGGATACGGACCAATTTCGATGACCAATCATCCCTGTATCCAATGTAGTCAGAAGCCATTTCCTCGTCAAATGGAAGATCGGTTGAGTATGGCTACCGGTAGACGCGCATGCATTGGGTACTTGACCAAAATGTAGCATTGATAAAAGAGTACTCCTATAATTTTTTTAAGGAGGGGATAGATAGTATTGAATGGAAGCTCGATTGAATGCTGGCCTTAGGCCCCAATATGATCGATCTCAAAAGTGTTTTGGACAAAATCAGAATGTGTTAAAAAGGCCCCGTTGCAAGGCAACACCCAGCCAAACATCCTCGCCACCATCTCACCCTCCGATCTATTCTACAAACCTAGGGCATGGATCCATCATCCAAATCATTCCATTTTCCCTTTCCACCGGCACCTCCGTGTTGCTTCTTCTCTTTTCTAAAAATCATACAAACAAGCACAAGAACTAGAATGAGAAAACCATTGTCACATTTTAGATCGTGACCATACCGTCATACATACCGGTGGGGGTCGTGGTCGTGCTTTCGGGTAATGTTACGCTTGGCAGATCCCTCCTCGGTTTCGGTCTCAGGAATAGCGTTCTTTCCCTTGTGGTGTTCTTCCCTATAATATCAAAACAAATCAAGCAATGCAAATAATGGAGAGGTGAGTCAGTCATTTGACACCTCCTTCGACGGTATGCCTGAAATCATGGCTTTCGGCTTGATGAATCAGATCCTTCTGCCCTTTCACACGAGTGTTCCACCCAAATAAATTCACAGTGAACTCACTCTTTGGGGTGTACCATGTTGTTGTTTGGTTTGCTGGTTAGTTTCTCTTCTTGTTGTGTAACTTGGATTTTTTGTGAGCCCTGATGTCACCCAGATCAAGGATTCTCGTAGATTTAGTGAGAACAGGAACGCGCGTTCGGACGCGAACCCAGGGATCTGCCTTTGAGAACCTGTCACCATGAAGGTTGACGGGTCGACCAATCTGGATGAACGTGCCAGCGGTACGTCGTGCAGCAGTACGAGTAGTAGTAGCAACTCGTGCAGCAGCCAACTCCGACCTCTTCAGTCTTGCAGTGTAGTCAAGAAGTCGACCAGAAAGACTCGACTCTCGACAAGAAAGATCAAAATTCGCGGCTTCAGAATTGATGATACAGATGACAACAAGCAACCACAAAGAGCAATACTACTCAAGATAAAACTAATACTAAAACCGAAACTAATAGCAGCAGTATATCAAACATGCAGTTTAAACAAGGGTACACAGCAATAGCCTACATCATCTGAAAAGCTTGGGTCAAGGAAGCAGAGGATCCTGCGGGGATAGTAGAAGCTCCCAAGAGGCCAGGTTCAACACAGATCATGTCAACATACTGATACAAATGCGATAAGAACAAGATTTAGAGTCAACATCGCAGCACCGGAATCCACGCGAAGGGCAATTCTAGATTCACGTACCTGATCATCTCCGAAGTCACCCATGGCAGCTGCCTTTTCCTTGTATGGATTCCATACCACACAAGAGACAGGGGTCGGCTCACCCTGCAGTTTTCCACTGGCAACCAACTTGACAGTTTGACCAGAGCCTACACCAATAGTAACCTCAACGTTTTCCTTGCCGGTAGGAGGCGAGTACACACGATCGACATTGTCAGGGATAGTGACTGGGTCCTTTCCAGACACGTACTCGCCGTTGGTAATTTTATCAGAGACAGAATAACCTTCTAGACCGGTAACATAACATTGCTTGGCATCCTGTGCAGCGTGATCATCAACCATGAAGTATGTATGTTGCAACGTTTGGAACGGGAAGGCTTGATTTCCTGTGTTTTGGATCTCCAAGGTAGTGGTCATTTTGGAGGCTTCTATTTGAATGCTGTAGACACACTTGCAGTCAAAGAGCGTGTTTTCATCCCAAACACCTCCACGGCTATTTTGGACATCTCTCAATTCCAGAGTGTATTGGATTCCTGCCGATTCGGCGGTGTCATACGCGCTGGATTCATCGACCTTCCAGAAATTGTTTCGCAAAAAGCCATGTTGAGGCATGGACTTGTCAGGTTGACCAAATTGTGGAAATACGAGAGGAATTCCTCCACGGATTGCCTTGGATCCGTCCATTTTGGCATCGCGAGACACAAAGAGACACTCCCGTCCGGCAGCTGTTTTGAAGGAGATAACTGTGGCACCAAAATCATGGATGATGCAACTAGCTCCAGTGGCAGTATGCGTAAGAGTTTTCATGAGGAAAGTGGTACTAAGGATTACAGACAAAAGCTTGGACGTTGACTGCAAGAACAACCAGGGAACTGTTACTGGCACCATCGTTTTGGCTTCGACGACGATCTCCAAGATTCGCTTGCGTTCGTACGAGTCGAGGATGTTGGAGTTTTTGCTCCAGAAGTTACAATTATTGTGCTCGCACGAGTCGGAATACCAGGGACCCCAACAACAACCAGGTGGGCAATTGCTCGCACGAGTCGAAGATACAGGTTCGTGTCTTTGTACCTGAAATCAAAAGTTGGATAACACTGACGTACGTTTGACACCACCCCCATCCATTTCTCCAAAGCGTTGACATCGTTATCTTTGGTTTCGGATGCTGGTGGAACACGAGGCATCTTAATTATGATCAGTTTGGCGCTACTATCTCTGTATATACAAGCCGGGGGTCATTTACGTATTGCAAGACGACGAATACTTCAATGTGCATAAGTAAACCCATGCATTGTGTAGCGTTGTGTGCGAGACATTCGGAATATCATGGTACAAGTTGGTTCTCAAGTGAACAATTAAGAATTCTTGTCAGTGCCTGGCCTACCACCACTCCTTTGGCACTTCGCTGCGTGCAAGCGACACGGCACTCAAAACAACGCCGTGGCACACCTCACGCCACTGCCACCCACAACACAAGCCCAAGCACAAGTCCTTGTGTGATTGGGGAAGACAAAGCTGAACAGCCTGTGGTGAATCGGTTTTGAACTATGTCATACAACGACAATGGAAATGCTTCAAATGAGGTGAGTTGTTTGGATTGGCCCCAGAAACAAACGATGTGGTGGACTTTTTCTTCCATTGAGAGATGGAGAAGTTTTTGTCACGAATGGGCGTGTGGAATTCTACAGGAGTGAACGCACCCGTATGACACTGTAGAAGCTACTTCCAAGGATGTTGCAAGCATTGTTGTGGTTTCAAATGCATTGAACCAAGGTGATACACAAGCGATACAGATGTGGTTCAGCCCGGTAGGGGCTTTCTTGAACAACTCTCGTTCAGCTTTGGGCCACTCGAGATGCCCTGGGAACAAATCTTTCGACACTTTTGTTCCAAGATATTTTGTTGACACCATCGACACCTATTGAGCCCATGTCGCACATTCCAATCGAAACTCACTCTTCACATTCGTACTGCTACATACAGGCTCAAGGCGATGAGGATATTGGGGCCTTCTTGTTGTGGGACGACAATGAAGACAACGGTGGGGAAGCAAATGTTGACATTCTGGCAGGGACGTCAGAAACCGGGACGGAAAGTCTTGACATTCCCCTCCCAACAAGGATCAATTTTGCCGATGGACTATCTCCAACCTTGGGAGGGGCTCCGGCCCCTGGAAGCCACGTCCCCCCTGCTTCTTTGGATGGGTCAGGGCCTCATGGTATGCCTGGCGCTCCAGCCGCAGGTCAAGGACCACATAACTCCCCTGCTCCAATGGGGGCTCCTATAGGGGCTCCCATGGTTGCTCCACACCATGAAGCCTACCAAACTCAAGCAACGGCTCTAGCCCCATCTCCTTCTACAGGATCCATGGGGTCGATGGCAGTTGCTGGTCAGCAAGTTCAGCACCAAGCAGCTCTCATCCCTATGGCCTCTCATCATCCAGGACATACGGATAATCGATACATCCCGCAATATGCATTTACGGCGGATCCTTCTCATTTCATGCAACAGATGCACGCTAATGCTGGACCGCCGCAGTTTCATTCACTGCCACCCTCGCAGTCCCCCAACCCGCCAATCGTAGAGGTGCAGCGGATCCAGTATCATGGCTCGACACCTCAGGTAACATCGCACCCTCCGGCAGCCCAAGTCAGTGGTGCCAAGGCAGCATTACCTATTGTTTCTGCTGCCTTGAGTTACTTGCCGACCTCAACAAGCCATCACTCCCTTCCCACGGAAGAACTGGCCGCATCTATCAATTGCAAACCTCCAAGCGATTCTGCCTCCGTTTGCACCGAGCGAAGTGATCCTCTACCTTCAAAGAAGGCAGCAAGACGACGATCAGATGTCGATACTTCCACCCTTTCTGTAGAAGAAAAGGCCAAGGCAAACCGAGACCGCAACCGAGAACATGCACGAAACACTAGGCTCCGCAAGAAGGCATACTTGGAGAAATTGAAAAACACTGTTAACGAGCTTTGCCGAGAAAGAGACACCTTAATGTCAGAACGAAATGGTGCAGCCAATGTTCTAGCTGAGATCAACAACACCAGGGCTGATGCATTAATGTCTTTCTTTACTGTCAGAGCTACCAACGAGCGGCGCCGAGAACTCTGGTCCAAGATTCTTGATGAAAGCTGTGTTACTTGTAGGCTTCCAGTGACTCCCTACAGGTCATTCCCCGCCAGTGAGGTGCAAGTCTCGAAATGCCAGAGAACTGTCACGGGGATTGATGGTATGATGGCCGATGCTGCTTCTCTCCATGTCCTAGTCAATTCTCTTGTGGACCGCTCCCGCTTTCCCAATGCGACGATTGATTTCCGCTACAGGCTTTTGTTGGATGACGCTGTTGTTGCTGGAAACCAGATGATGGCCCGATGGGAAATGATTACAACGAATGCAGTCAAGTTTGGCGCCAAATCTGAACTCGTGAAACAAGGAATGCTGTGCTGCAAATTCAACGACTCTCACAAGATTATCGGTCTTGAACTCATGTTTGATGTGATGGCGTTGATGCTGCAACTCAAGCAAGCAGCTGGATCCGATTCGTTCTCTGTGGTCCCAAACACCGTACAAACTTGCCAACGCAGTTTTGATAAACCAATGGTGATGACTCTTGCCGAAGAGCCATACACCATTGTTCAAGTGAACAAGTTGTGGGAAGAAATGACGGGCTACAAAGCCGAAGATGTTGTTGGAAAGTCTTCCCTACGAATTTTGGAGGGAGAGGGCACTGATCCAAATGCCGTGGAGGCGATGTTGAATGAAATGCGTCACAAGCGCCCTGCATCTGCTATGCTACTACACTATAAGAGAAACGGGGAGAGTTTCCGCAATTTCTTCTTCAAGTATCCTTTGAGCTCAGATTCGAAGATTACACACTATTTGACTTTATCCACGCTCGTGGACAATGAAGTCCCCGTTCCTGCAGAGGCGGCATTCCCACCATTGAACCAGCAAGGTGTAATCCGCAGCGAAGTGCCGGTGGCTTCCCAGCAAACTGCAGCTGTGGGAACACCTCAGACGCAACCTGCTATTTTCAATACGTCTACGCAACCAACAGTTGGAGCGACAACGAACGGGACGTACCCAACAAGTATGGCCCAACCTGCAGCCATTCCGGCCAATTCGGGTTACACCAGTGTCCCAGCGCTAGTTCCGGCATATTCAGCCGTACCACCCAGCAAACGCCCCAACACCGACTACATGGCTTCTCGGCCACTAAAACACGCTAGAGTTGCTTCGGCTGAAAACATGGCTAATGGAAGGGCATCACCAAGAGAGACGTACTCAGTGCAGTGAGAGTCTACTGGGGTGTGTAACTGCTATTGAGGAAGGATTCAAGTTTGGTTGGTGCCATTGTATAGTTCCATACCAACCAAGTGCTTCTCGTCACCGTTCTCGATTGTATTACATTTCCACCCTGAATTGACCCATACCACCATAGTGCCAAGGCGACCATCATGATCACAAATCTACATGCTCTATTCTTTTCATATGATAATGATAACAGTCAATAATAATAGTGTTCTATTTTGCAACTCCCATTTGCCAGAATATGAGCATGATCGCGAGGTCTTGATTGGCTGATCTTGTCAAAGGCGTCAAGTGTCAATGCAGTGCCCAGCGAGTTGCTTCTCCAAATCAGTTGGTACCCAATCAAACAGGTTCGTAGTTAATTGGCGGTTGTTGCATGCGAACTCTTGCTACTCGTACGAGTACTTGTACCGGTAGTATTTTGTCGTACCAACTTGGACGTAGCACCAACAAGCACGTCGGCGATTATTATTTGCTGTTTCGGATTCGGGATTCTGTCCTAAAATACTAAACCTGGCAACGTTCGTTATAGCTTGTATGATGAGGAGGCCGCAAAATTGATCCAAGCCGATCCTACCCACAAAACGTCAGAACTTCCTGAACAACAGAACATATTCAATCCAACCATGGCAACAACTCTTCGCAACAAGCTCTTGTTCCTTTCCAAGGATTTTTTCATCAGGCAATCAACTGGTGCCTACTGTCGCATGGGCACATTGGCATTCCAGTATCTTCACGCTCAACACGAGATCTTGGAACATGAAGTGCAACATCACGGCACAGAGAGGTTCCCATCTGCAGCAGAGCCATCGCTAGTCCCTCCATACAGCTATCCCAAGGATTCTCCCATGAATACAGGGGTCTCTAGTGGTTGCTCCCGAGCTGATAAACAAGACATACAAAATACAGACAAAAGTGCCGTGTCTTTCAACTCCACCGGTCGAAGTATCAGCGGCAGTGTGAGACAGGTAGTATAGAGCCAACAATCTCGTTCACCGTTTACATTCTACAAATTGTGATCACTATATTACCAACTTCATCGCCTGAACCTGTCGAACTACGGTATATACAACTGCATATCATCGGCCGCCGACACACCCGGGCTTTGTTGCTTAGAAAGAAGAGTCATTCACGAAGAACAAAGCCATTGGTGTGGCGAGAGTACCGGTCCCATGCTTACAACTAAGCGATATCTAGAATCTTGTTCTTTACATCTCATTAATTTTTTGTACTAGTAGGCAATTACAGTATCTAGGTATGGTGCCTGCTTGTGTTTTGAGTCAAACGACACCCCTCCACTCGGAAAAAATACCATGTAGCAGTAGTGCTCTGGTTCGTTGCAATGCTCTCGTATGAATAGAGCAGTGTTTTAACAAATTGAAGCAAGGACAGAACACAGTACGAACTAGCCATTCGCTGGGAAGGATCAAGTTGGCTTATCTATGTGATCGCTCGGTAGTGTTTGTGCTGCTGGTTTCGGAAGAGATATACATTGTGAGCGGAAAGGTGTCGTGTGGAACGTTCTGGGCAATCATTTGACTCCCGGGACCAAAAATTGATACGGTCGTGAACCAAAAGGTCGGACTGACAGTTGTTGGCACGAACTTTCCAGGACCATGGGGGTTTTGGTCCCTTTGCTGTGCCGAAGAGGCAAACGACCACGATGCGTAGACCCAAAGGCTTCCATTCAGCTGAAGAAGCCTTTTGCACGTGATTCTTACGTCATAGTCGGGCGTTTGGAGTTGCTTTCCAGCATGTACAAAGCTTGTGGGTGCAGTGCAAATGTGTTTTCCACACGTGGAAAGTGTGCACGATGCAAGGCCTTCAAGTGGGCGGCAAAGTTTTTGTCTCGAGAAATGCTGAAGATTTCAATTGAAGACGGAGGGAGAGCATTAATGTTTGTGAGAGGATCCCACGCGGCTGTGATTGTACAGTCTCCAACTAATGGCTGTTGCGAAATGGGAAAACTTCCCTCCAACCACACAAACGTCTGTATGCCAACAGAGCGGTGGAGAGGGGGCTACATTCTGGAACGAGGGACAACCTTGTCTATCCAGGAACCTAACGGAGATAGTGAATTACAGTTTCAATTTTGGGAGCGATGTGACTTCGCTCCCCGGATTGCCATATTCCCGTTGGGTCAGGATCTGCCGAAACAACGAATCGCGATTCTGCGAAAGGAGGCAGCGGAAAGAAAACGAGTTATCACGGAAGAATACTTCCAAGCAACCCATTGGGTGATCAGTCGTCAAATACCTGATCTTGAATGTCTTTCCAACTTCCTGGGATGCTCGGAGGCAAAGGTGCGCGATCATCTCAACTCGAGCTTCGTGCAATGTGTAGCTCCAGAGTGGCTGAAAAGGTGTTCGAACCCTCCCAAACAACTGGATTTTTGGTCTGGATATGTATCCCGAAGTCAATTTCTTACAAGTGATGCAGATCCTCTGACAGTGACAACAAAATCAAAGGTGTCATCGAATGGTTCTCGTCGATGCAATGGAAGATTAGCCCAACAATTGGTGCTTCTTTCGAAGGCGTACGAGACAGCTTCGATCTATCCTGAAGAAGAATGGAAAGCACTTCAGTTTCATAAGTTGGCCGGGAGATTACAATCATTGGACTTTGACGTTGCCTGTACAACAGAAGACATGAAGAAGATCCGAAATCTGCCTGGCGTGGGGTCGTCTACCATTGCACTTATTCGGGAAATTCTGACAACTGGAACAAGCACTCGATTGGACGAGCTAAGAAATGATCCAATACGTGCTGCTATTCGGAAAATGTCTTGTATTCATGGAATTGGAAGGGTAACGGTAAGAGTGGAACACCTGATGGATACAACAGAAATACTTGACACAGCAGCTCTGAACCGGTCTTGTGCTACTACAGGCAATCAGTTTGTCTCAACAGGGATACAAATCCATAGCAGATCTTCGTGAAGCAGTAGCAAAGGGAAGTTTGATCTTGTCGAGGGAACAAAAAATTGGATTGGATTGCTATGAAGATCTCTGCGACGAGATCCCGAGGGATGAAGTTGAAGAAATCGGAAATCTCGTCAAGAGATCATTTGCCCAAATCTGTGACATACCATCAGAGGTGACTATAATGGGAAGTTTCCGGAGAGGAAAAAGTTTGTCCGGAGATGTGGATGTTCTGATCACAATGAAACAGTTCGAGGAGTGGATACCACGTGACCTCTTGTCCAAGCTTGTGGGGTACCTGGCACGCCAAGGGCATGTTGCGAATCATATCACAATCCTTCCAAACGTGGACCTATTCGAGAATGATGTGGACTCTGGTGCTAGCATCCCTCAGAAGCTCGACGAGAATCCAAGTCAATGGATACACCAAGGCGGCGCTCATGGAAATACATACATGGGTGTGTTCTTTTCACCCAGGTCTCATCGCAAACGACGACGAGTTGACATCAAAATCTACCCTTACAATCAAAAGGCATTTGCTTCTCTTTGTAAGTCACCAACAATATTGCACCACTGTTCGCAATTTCCTTTCTGACATGCCTATTGACTCGTTCAGATTTCACAGGTGGAAAATGGTTCAATCGCTCTATGAGATTGTGGGCAACTGATAAATTCAACTGGAGGCTCAGCGACAAGGGATTAGTTGACAAAGAGTCAGGAGAGTTCATACTACGGGCTGCCCATACCGAAGAAGAGATTTTCAGAAAGCTGCAGCTGCGATACAAGGAGCCTAAAGATCGAATGTACTTCGATGATGTCGAGCCCCTCTGATCTCACGGTGATTCACCAGAATCACCCTACTTCTTGTTCTGTTGCCGTCTTTGGTAGAAAAAGCTCTTCAAAAGAAACGCGCTTTTATCAGCTAGCACCCCTGACGTGACGTCAAATGAACTTAACATGGATTCTTTGAAAGGATTCGAGCCCATTTCATAGCAGTGGTTGTCAGAAGCCCCAAATACAATGGCTGGCACCCGGAAAGCCTTTGTGGCAGCTAGACACATAGAACATGGTTCCAATGTCGAGTAGAGTGTGGTATTTTGCAGTCGCCAGTCTTGGATAGCATGGGCAGCTGCTCTCAGAGCCAAAATCTCAGCATGGGCGGTAGCATCATGTCTTTGCTCAATTTGATTATAGGCTTCAGCTAGAACACTGTATTCATCGAGTCCAACTTGCTGGACAAGTACAGCACCGACCGGAACTTCTAGCCTGCTGGAAGCCTCGACAGCCTGGCGCAACGCCTTTTCCATGAAGAATTCATGGACCTGCAACGTGGTCATTCCAGCGCTGCTGATCGTTGCAATCTTGCCCATTGAAGGCAATGTCGTCCATGTCCAACCATAGGTATTCCAAATTGAACTAAGAAGTGAACAAACAAATATCAAATCTGACCATGATACGTGATGCATACAATGAACCAACATTATCATGAGGACCCGTGCTGTACATGCGTACTCCCTCCGATGGCTGCTTCATTTTTTCTTTTTTGGAGGCCCGTGGTCTTCTTTCTTTAGCGGCGAGCAGTGGTGGCAGCAGCCTGGCCGTCGACGTGTGTCTCGTTTGAGTCACACATATATTACATGTTTCAACGTACATGTATAGTGCATTCCGAAACGTTGGATCTTGCTCGTGCACCTCACTTTTTCCCGTGATCTCTCATAGAACTTGTGGAAGATCAGTTTGTTGCCGAGGCACCATCCACTACTACATATTCTTTTCCATCAAAGTTTTCAAACTATTCATGTCACGCCAAGGATTTGTTGAAATTCGCGTTGCCTTTCTGGTCTTATGCGGTTTAACAGCACTGCTTCATGTAATACTGAAGTTCGAACTTGACTTTCAGAATGATGTTGCTCGGTACATTCAAGAACACCAGCCTGTTCTTGCCATAGAAGATGGGCCCTTCTCACCGTCTGGAAAATACTTGACAAAATCTTTTGGAGTTTGGTTTCCGCAAAGACCAGTCTATCGAACTCCTGTTTTGGGTGGTCTTCGACATGCACCACAGGCCCTCCATGAAGCCTCAGAACACCAACTTCCTTCCAAAGAGAATAACTCAGCGGAGAAAGCAAATAAAAAAAGAAGTTCCTTGAGGTCAACTTCTAGAGAATCAGCCATGAGAGGAACGTGAAAATACGCTTCCATGCAACGCCGACATCTGGAAGGAAAGTGTGATGGTTTCTTCTACGTGGTAGACCATTGGTCGACAGCCGTTTGCGATGGGGTAGATTGGCTTTTCTGAAGAAGCAGGTCTTTATTGATTATTGTTGATTGCTATGGGGCATGCAATGACACGGACAGGGCCAAGCAACTTGCTGGGGGTACAAGAAAAGAACCAGTAGTTCACCAAAGAACTTCCACCCGCAGTTTCTAAGTGCTACTACTAGGAACAAGCAATGCAAGCGCTAGCTAGTAATTCCAAAGATATGTTCAGCTACGTCTTATTTTCTCCCTTCAAGGACTCGATTTCATTGCTACTCAAGATAGAACAACAAACTCCACCGCACGACCAACACGAAGTTAATATCCAGTGAGCCTCGGTAGTTTGCGGAGTATCAAGGTTTTTAGTCACGTACAGGATTGATGACTGACCGTTATCGAAGTGCCGAGCGCTGCCATGTCAACTTTCGTGTCGTACCTCGCTAAATCTACGCCGGCTCCTTCGATCCTCCTTTGGGTGGGTGCCCTCCTCTGGCTGATCTCCAACAAACAACAAGGCGACAACTCGCTCTTTCTTGTGCTGGTGAGTAGATGACCATGAGATTTAGTTGACAGTTAGCCGCGGGCTACGATCAACCAATGCTGGCTACGTGAGAGGGTTCTCTTAAGTGCTGATCTAGTCCAGGAATGGGGCTGCAGAGAGGATTGCGCTGCCGAATTCCGCATTTGGATCTTGTTGCTTTTCCGACGGATGTCGCCTCGCTTCACTTCGCTGGTCGGCCCATTATCCTCAGCTTCATCATTGCTACCAGAGGGGGGTGACAGAGTGACTTCCGATACTGCCTTCGTTGCCAATACCCTGGAACGATACCCTCATCGTCATCGCCGATTTCTATTGCTGCACGTGTTAACGGCTGGTGATTTTTTTAGCCATACAGTGATTCTCATAAGATCCATTGCTCTTTTTCCTGCAGATTTCTGCTTTGGCAGGTATTGAAACCAAATTGGACCATGAGCTCCGTATCTGCCCCAACGTCCCCGGTATCTCACGCATTTCCCCAAATCAAATGGGATGCTCTTACTTCCCTCAATTTGACGGCTCAAGAAACCGCTCTTTTGCGCATGGCGGAGACCAACCCCATTGACTACACCTTGGCAGATTCTCGAGATGCTTCTATGTACGCCCGAGTTTTGCTCAAGGTCTTGGCCGAAGCTTGTGGTGCTGGAGCTGGCACTGGTGAGTGGTTCTTATGTTTTTTGTTTGACAATGTAATTGTATTTGGCAGTGTGTGTACTCATTGTACTTTTCTCTGCTCTCTTGTCAGGTGAGGTTTCTACTTTCACTGAAAAGTGCTCTAATGAACAGGCATTGCAAGCACTCGACAAGGACCCACTTGGTGTTGTCACTCACTATGCTCTCACCAAGTTGAATGAAATCATTACCACTCTCGCTACTGGAGTTTCGGGTGTTAGTGTTTCATCTGTTTTCTACGTCGGAAAGGATGGCGTCCTCGTGGATCAATGGAAGGCTCTTCTTCGTATTCTTAACAAGGGCGGCAAGGGAGATGCTTATGCTCAAAAGGTTGCGTCTCTTTCCTTGGCCAAGATTCTAATTGCTTCGTGCCCTTCTCAGCGAACGGCCGAGGCAAAGGCTAGTGCCCGTCCTGTGTCGTACGCTTCTGCTGTCGAGCCTGTGGAGGCTTTGACTGCATGGATCGTTGCCCAGCTGAAAAATGCCGGACCACTCGTGGGTCTATGCATTCCCTCCCTTATGGTTTTGATGGAAGCCTATGAATCTCGTATCATCTTCGTCAAATCCGGTGGTATCAAGTACATTTCCCGTCAGCTCAGAACTAGTTCCAAGGGAAGCACTGATCATGGCAAGAAATTCGGCCAGGGGTCTGTCCAGCAGTTGTACGAACTCACTTTCTGTCTTTGGGTGCTGACTTACGAACTCAACAAGTCGCAGATGGTTCGTGCTGACTTCGCAAAAGAAGGTGTCCCTGTCCAAGCCCTTGTTGAGCTTGTTTCCGTGGCACCTCCAGAGAAGGTTGTTCGAGTTGCTCTCTCCTCCCTCGCCAACCTCGCCACTTGCACAGCAGATGAAGATCCTGCTCCAGCGGGCACCACCAACTTTGATGGAAAGCATTTCTTGTCGGAAATGATCGCATGTGGGTTGATGAAGTCCATTGGGTTGCTCCGTGATAGGCAATTCAAAGATATCGATATGGTCGCAGATATGGACACACTTCACAAGCTTCTCACCGAGAACTACAAGGAAATGAGTCGTTGGGAAGTATACAAGAACGAGGTAGAATCTGGCCATTTGCAATGGGGTTCTGTCCATACGGAGGCTTTTTTCAAGGAAAATGCCAGAATGCTCGAGGGTTCCGATGGCGACTTCCACATCCTAAAGGTTTTGATCACACTTTTGTCGAGCAGCGACGAAGAAGTTGCTGCTATTGCTTGCTACGACATTGGTGAGTTTGTTCGCCATTACCCTAATGGACGGGCTATTGCAAAGCGACTAGGAGCCAAGGCTTTGGTCATGCCATTGATCGAACACGAAAACCCCGAACTGCAACGTCATGCTTTGCAGTGCGTGTCCAAGATCTTGGTCACCAACTGGGAATATGTAAAGTAAACCGAGAATATTCCATGTCGCCCATCGGTCAATTATGGGATGGCAGCGATGTCCTCGCGAAGAAATAAAAACGTCCTTTCCTATTGCTGTTTTCGTTTTACTTGGGTCTACTTGGGTCTACTAGTATCAATCATACTACTACTAGTAGCCATTTTCATGATGGTGTGTACCTGCCATACATTGGCTTAGTCCCACTCTAGCCAGATGCTCTCCAGGAGGACTAGTACTTGAGACTTGAGACTTTGATGCTTGGTTGAAAGTACGACTGAGGCTGCAAAAGGAGATTGCTAGTAGCGAGGTCTCTTTCCTCCTCCCGCGAGAGCAGTAGTATCACCAGGTACATACCGGCGACATCATAGATATAGTGACACTTGTTCCTCCCACACCACTGTTCTGGTCGGCGGAGCTAGGATAAAACTAATAAGACTATGTGTTCAATCTTGCTCCCAACTGCTGAGAGACAGCATCACCAGCAAGTGACACGAAGAATCATTCGTACTCGTAACACAATTCTCATCTGCAATCTCCTCTGAAACTTTCCATGTGCTTTGTTTGGCGTAGAAGACGCTGCTTCTTCGCTATGTCCCGCCTCTTCCACTAGCTGGTGGCACAATCAACACTAGAGGAAGTGATTTTAGACTTCTCATTCTCACCAGCAACTTTCAGCACCTCTACTACTAGCAGACGCCTTCTATCGGTAGTCTGTTGGAGGAATTAGTGGTTGATGGTGATGATGAACATTGCGCATTCACTCGTCGTCGACAACGAATTGTCCCCGACCACCAGAAATACCTACCAGTAGTTAATTATGCAAATCAAGAGGTAGCAACTGGCGCGTGTGAAATTCAATTCCGCCACCAAGTCCAATAATATGCCACAGTGACCATAGTTCGGAAACTGAACGTTCGTTATTCGTCATGCAACCAACATGTCTCTTGTTTCTTGTCGTCTTGTACCTCGTCGTTGCAAAAAAACTGCTCGTCGTCACAACAACAACAAAACAAAAGGGCACGGTAGTACCTCTACCGTAGTACTGTACTGACGTCGACAACACTCGTACTTCTCCTTTCTACTAGTAGGAGAGAGCTAGTACGGGAGAATGAGAACATAATTTCAATCTTACGACGGACAACGATTACTAATTAACGTGAAGAGATCGGAACACCAGCCGATGTTGCTTCATACTACCAGTACTAGACAACTACCGGTAGTACTAGTAGAAGAGCAATAACATCACCAATAATCATTAATGTCGCGATGCCGTGAAAGTCGTTACTAGTATGAGTATAGAAGTTGCCAGTCATTAAGAGCTTTCAGAAGCATCGTCAAACGCGGAGAATCCGAATGTTGGGGATGATTGGGGACGTCCCGTTACCAACAACCCAGCACATAAAAGTAGTACAAAAATCCAACAACCGCTTATGCTACATCTTGTCATCCAATAGGAAGAGAAGAATGACCATGCTCAGAGCATACTCAATCAATGATGAAGCCGTTCTTAGGTTATTCCTCAACGATGAACGAGGAGTCAACAACCGCGAAGCAACTTCCATGATGCTCCGGAGCCTGGGTTTGGTGAAGGCAATGATCTCCACAGCAGAGACATCCATCCACCACGAGCTTTCGTCAGAGTCTGAGATTCCCGTTGTTACTGACGAAGGTCGCCCCCCAGAGATACAGTTTCAATCTCTACGTCTATCTAGAGAATGTTTCATTCACAAACGGCCACTCCTCTGCAACCAGATCTTCAGGAGGTACAGGCTGTACAACTTTGCAACCAGCTTCAGTGCAACTATGATAGCGGCTACAATTGTTTTCAATCTAGCACTCATGCACCAACAGTTTGGCTGCGATGGGGATGTTTCTGCCTTCCACAAGGCAGAACAACTGTACGAAATGGTTTTGGGAATGACAAGAGACTATCACAGTGGAAACATCTCTCCGTACCCTTGCGAACTGGGTCTGGTAGCGCTCAACAATCTAACTTTGGTCTACACTGAGTTAGGAAAACACTCACACGCAAAACGTATGGAGCAACCCATTGTAACGCTGCTGACGAGACTACGACGTTTCCCAAACTCGCCTTCAGGACTCTCACCGCGTTTTGTGATTGAGGCAGGGGAATGGGATCAAATAATGTTGAATGCTACGATGCCAACATCAGCGTCTATGGCTCCCGCAGCATAGTAATAGACATGTTTCGCAAAAGGAGGGAGGGGCAGCACTACCGGTACTAGTACTAGGTACGATGGTGTGACCCTGGGTACCCACAAGCTGCCTCCTTGAAAGCAGAACTCCAACAAGAACCAAGTTCCTACCACCGCGCCTACTACACTAGCCTTCAGGTTAAAAGCTCCCTTGCTATTCTTGTGTTAGTAGTGCTCTCTCGTACAGGTGGCAACGCACTCTAGTACTAGTGTACAAACATTGCTAGGCAGTTTGTTGGCAGCTGCTGTGTAGTGCGATATAGTATGGAGCAGCCTCCTTGTTGAAACGCCACGCCGCTACTTGTACTTCTCCGCCGGTGCTGTTTGACCAATCCTTTTTTTCGTCTCGCAGGACTAAAACACTGTTTGTACCTCTACCGGTACCTTTTAGTAGTGGCGGGTGGCAGTTTCTTGATTGCGTGTGAGTAACGTAAGGATTGGGTGAGTTTTCATCTCTGGAACTGAATATGCCCTAGTACGCCAACGTCTTCTTGTTGTCTGCTGCTGGCAGTACCGGTAGTGCCGCAGCGGACGCCTTCTTGTTGTTGCCTCTTCACTGTCGACTTGACTTCTTGAGTTAGTTTCCAGCACCTGTACCTCTAGTACTACTACTACTACCGGTAGTACCTACTCTAGCTTCTTGCTGCATGACAAGTACCGAAAGTGTTGTACAATACTGTTGACTAATAAGTGGTATGAATTCTCATTCTGAAGACTATTCGGAAGTCAAGATTTCGAGACCAGCCAGAATTCACCTGTCGCCACCATCACAAGCAAGCAAGAACCAACAGCACCATCAACCATCATCCATCGTGATGACACAACTTCAAAAAATTTTGGAAAATTTTTGTGTATTTTAGTCGACTTGGTCCAAGAATCGATACAATCTAATAATAGTTTGTCACCTTTGTCACTGTCATACATATGTGGTCCTCCTCATGCTGAGTGGACAAGAATGTTTCAAGTTGCGGAAATTACCAAAGCAACTAGTATCTGGTGCCCTCAATGACCGATTGTCCCCCAAGACCGAACTTTCCAAGGCTTCTGGCTTGTGGGTACCGCGAGATTCGAATAGTCAAGTCAGGACTCACTTTTCCAACCTTCCTCGTCAGTTTCCCTGGTGATTGTCATCCTGTTTGGAGGTCCAAGAGAGATTTCCTTTTGCTTGGGAGAGAAACTGCAAAACCAGAAGTACTGTTCCCCAAAGCTGCCTTGAAGAAGCTTGCTGATAAGTTTCCATGGAAACGGCCAGGAGTGTCATTGCCGTTTGTCGAGTCAGATGTGTACCATGTCACAATGAAAAAGTCTATCCAACAAGTCGACCAATTTCTGGCAGCAGTCAACCAACAGGCAGCGGAGTCTCCAGGGAGTCCTATTTACCAACAGTGGCAAATCTTTTGCAGACAGGAGGACACGGAAGGTTTGGTTCCCTTGAGTTCCAAGTCTGGAAAAGATGGGGAGGGAGATTTTAGCAAAGTTCAGAAATCGTCTCAGCTAGGCCAATATTTCTGCACAAGAGAAAACGCCAAACAAGTGGTACACAAGGCACTGAGCAGCATCAACTCGCAAACATGGAGTGATGACACGGTGCACTTTTGTTTTCTGGAGCCTAGTTGTGGCCATGGTGATGTTGTGGAAAGCTTGGTGGAAGCGTTGCATGAACGGCAGGTACCTCCAGGAAGGGTTTCCATTCATGCTGTTGATATTGATTCTGATGCAATTTCAGAGTGCAAGGGTAAGGAACTTCCTTTCCCAGAATATTCTGTATGCTGGTCATCTCGAAATTTTCTGGAGACTGCGCGAGAACCCTCTCCAGACAACACCGTTGTGGTTTGTGTTGGAGGTCCACCATACTCCGCTGGAGCTGGAAACTGTCAAGATATGCAAAGGGATTTACCAACAAAGTTTGTCCTACACTGTCTTCAAGAATGGCAAGCGGCCGTGATTGTCTTCCTGTTGCCAGAACGATATCGTGATACAACATTTGTGATGCCTCAGCATGTCCGACGTGAGACTATCGACCTGGGTTCCTCGACATTTTTCTTTCAGGGGACCGCCAAAGTCACGCAACCTTCCATCCTACAATGCTACACACGATCGAATATGAACAAATAGGTATCATTATTTGCCAAGGTTGAGAACAAAATTTGTTTGATCAAACACTCCCTTACCAATGATGGTAGATACCTCGCCACAGACAACGCTTTCAGGCGTTCCCCATTCAGGATCCATATCCATTTCAAGCATTGTAGTTGGTGATGAAGAATGCAGGTTCTGTCGAGATGTGATCCAGTGAGAGTCGCAACCACAGGTTTCAAGCTTTACCAAGGATGGTGAGGTCGATGGTGATTGCGTGAAAGTAGTGACGAAGATTTCATCGGTGGTCTTGGAATGAGCGATTTCCCATGGATCAATGGGTCCATCAGGTGAATTGACGTCCAACCACCCCAAGTCGAGGGGCCACAGGTTCTTCCACCTTGGATCCACTGGCGCAAGTTTTTGAATTCGTCGCCGTCGGCCATGCTCAGTTCCCAGAAATGTAGATACATGCAAAATGCCATGTCGACAAAACGTTGGGTTGCTGGGCCTGTTCAAACGGAGTGCGTTGTATACATGAATAACAGTCCGGCCTTCCTCTGTCATTTCTACCATTCGAGGTGGCGGCATGTGAACATAGAATCCCCTGGGCCGACCGTCAATCCTTTTTGCGAATGACCCATCCTCTGCTAAATTCAGTCGAAGAATGTACCCTGTATCTTCACGGGTGGGATCGCGGTAGTCGCCATCGTCGCATTCATGTCCAGCGATGTATAGCGATCTTTCATCTGGGCTGATACACATGCCCCACAATGTCCATAGACGGGCTACATGAAGTCCCAGGCCCCACTCTGACTCAAGATCCGTATGGATGGATGCAGATGCTCGCTCTAATATCTTGCCTGCGGTGGACAAACGAAGCACATGTGCATTCTCGGCGGACACAACATAGATAGAATTATGTGCACTGACAATTCCTTCTGGAAAGGTGAAAGAGGGCCCGGATGCGAGAGTTCTGTGGTATTCATATCCATTTCGGCATCTTGTAAACTCTAGAACGCCTGGCACTTTGTACTGACTGACAAATAGCTGTCCCTGGGGCCCAGTTTCCAGACACGTTGGCCAGCAATAGGTCAATCGATTATGGCGACTAGTCGTCAACCTCTTCCGCTTTTTGTTGCGATTACCGGCAGACGCTGGGAACCGCTGAATAATGTGTCCAGAAGCAGATACCAAGGCTATCTCGTTGCTCCCAGCAACGGTGACAACTAAGAGCTCCTTGTTGAAACCACGACGTTGTATGATTTCCTTCCAGAAGTGACACACACATGACGCCCTTCTTATGTCGAGGACAGAAAGAAAGGAAAAGATAATCAGAAGGATATCATAGTTGTCCAAAACCTGGTGAATTGATGGATGATCCATGGATGCACAGAGCAGTGGTAGCTTGTTGGCTTTTTGTTTTGGCACAGCAAAGAGCTGAGGGAGGGTATGAGTCGTCTGCACCGAGATCTGAAGAACAATTAGATCAAGGGGAAATTCTGTTGTCAATAATGTATCATGGGGGATGGAAATGGGGTATCCGATCACTCCCTTTTACTCCCCCACAACTTTCACGGCCATCGAAGCTCAACTCCCATTATCAGACTCTCCAAAACTACTCTCGTTTCCTACATGGAATAGCTCTACAACCTTCGTAGTGAAGGTGAAACATCATGGTCCTAGTATTCTGGAATCTGAATGGTATCTGAAGATAGTTGGGGGACCCAACCCCACACCTACTTCCCGTAGCCAAGGGGTACGAACCACTACCTGTTCTGTCTTGACAGTAATGGTGCCCTCATTTACACTGTGTATGTACGAAGAACTTTCTTTGGCTTCAACATGGTATTCTTAATTTAGCACGAATCCTTCATAGACTCCAACTTGTCGAGGAATCCGACACTCTTAGATACAATTCCGTACATGTTTCGGATAGCGTGACTGGTGAAGTAGTGATGTCGAATATCATCCATGAAAATGCATTTCTTGATGGCTCCGTTGTGCGAGTGGTAGACACGAGCTGTGTGCTTGAGCAGGTTTGGATACTTGTCCCCGTTCAAAATCGAAGCAAATGCACATTTGAAATATACAACATATACCTCGTCCATTCGCACCATGGTATTGAAAAGACGCAAATCAGCTGCTGTGAAAGTATCGCCACACAAATATCGATTCTTGCTGAGATGCTCTTCCACCTCTTGCATACGGGCTTCGAGGGCGGCAGCGGCCTCCTCGTAGTCCTTTTGTGCCGAAGCAAACCCACATCGGTAGACTCCGTTGTTGATGGCATAAACCCAATCAATTTTATCCAGAACATCGTCCTTCAAATCGGCCGGGTAAAGATCTACGGCCTTTTCAGAGTTAGTCGGTGTGGCCCATTGGTTGATGGCTTGCAAAATTTCCGTGGACTCGTTGTTGACGATGCGGTCCGTATGAGTATCAAAAATAAATGGTGTCGTGGCCCGAACTCCATTCTCAATCAATCCTCCACATTTGGCATAAAATTCACGGACATTCTTGGCCTTGAACTTGGAAATATCTTCGGTACAGTGGTTGGAAACAATTCCATGGTTGGCCAAAATCTCGTCGCTGATGGTCACTTCACCCTCATGAATTTGCTCAATGGTTCCAGGTATCTCCAATCCAAAGTCTCCACCATTTTGCATCACAGCAATAGGAAGAACTGGTTGACCGGGAGCAGCAAATACCCATCCAGCATGCAACGACTTAGTCGCGACACCAGCCGCTGCCACAAATCCTTGTGGCTTGCCAGACGCTTCATCGGCTTCTCGAGCCTCCCGGTCCTTGCGGGCGGCTGTGAACTGCCAGGTGGGGTGTGCCACACAGACCTTCATCATATCGTCCTCTGGATTTTCGTTCCAAACAAGGCCTCGGAGAACGGCAGCTTGCAAGACACCATTGGCCCAGGGACAGGCATGGGATAGATACAAAATGTATCGGTTGGCTTGAAAAGGGAACTCGCCCTGTCCAAAAGCATTACGGAAAGCGGAAGGTGGTCGGTTGAAAGACATTATATTTCGTTGTTGTTGTTGATGTGGTTGTTTTTAAGATTGTGTTGTCAAAATACTTTTTGTTCTCGTGCTGAGGTGTTTTGTGGACTTTCGGTCGGTTTCGCTGTCATCACCATTTTTGCAGGGTGTTTCAGTTTTCGCTCATTTTTGTTCTAGGGTGATCGATGTGGCGCAAATTTCACGCCACCTAGGCAGACTTGGGACCTCGTGCGGAGCGAGCCCAAGCAGTGCGAAATAAATGGGGTACGATATGCAATACCCCTGAAATATCCCCCGCATTTGACGAGATCCTTTTGTCAACTCATCATCCTCAACGAGCGGTTGACACTTGCAAGCCACACAGGTGAAGAGAGACAAGAACTCCTTTGGACAATCTCTTTCAGTGTTTCTTGTGAATAGAATCATTTCTACTCCATCATGACTGCCTCTGATATCTTGAACATTGTTGTCACGGTCGCCGGTTGCCAGGCTGTCGCCGATCTCTTGTCTAACTACTTGGTCTTCAACGGCGATGCCTACAAGGAGACATTGGCTGGTATGGATCGAGCCGAAGCCAAGCTAAAACGGGCAGAACAAGAAGCGGCGAAGAACCAAAAACATGCCAAGCGTTTGCAATTCGCTAAAGATGACTATTCCAATGCATGTAGTTTGGTGGCAGCCAAGCACGCTTCACCTAGTTTGTATGTGTCCTTGTTCTTTGTCCTGCTGCTCCGAATTCTTGGAACGGAGCACAATGGCAAAGTCATTGCTATCCTGCCCTTTGTTCCCTACGATTTGGTCACGCGAGTTTCTGCGAGAGGTCTACCTTGGTCCAAGTTCGACCCAATGCAATTGGCCTCCATGATGGAGGGGCTTTCGGTTGACTACAAGCAAGGTGTATCCTTCTTTGTCATTTACATGTTGACAGCTCTATCGGTGAAGTACTACGTCAGCAAGCTTCTAGCAGTGAGCCCCCCTGCTGGAGCAGATGGAGGACTCTCGTCCATTGCCAATAGTCCGGCAGTGAAGAGTTTTTCCAAGAGTATGGGATTCCCTACTGAAGACTAGAAATTTTAATGTGCATCTTTCAGAAAAGGTTGAAAATGAAACCCTTCTTTTGAATCTCGTTATTTTAGTAGCTCTGAATTAGGAGTGTCTCAACTTTCTTGAGTTGGCGAGACATCACTGCCGGAGTCCTCGGAATAGCAATCCAACTCATTGGTGTCATCCAGCAATCAAACTCCATATACAGAAACAATACGATCACGAAATATTCAACGCAGCAGCACTATATAATATTGTTTTTATGCTTGATTAGAAGGCTCTGGTCGTTGAGGCTCGGCTTCTTGTAACAGTGTAATGGAATCCCCCTTGAGCAAAATTCTCCCAATCTCCGTCCGTTTCCGTCCAATCTCCACGGCATCGTCCAACACCATATTCATATATTCATCAAATCCAATGATCTGTCCCTCTATTTGTTTCTTGGTATCTTCGTATATCCAAACTCGAACACGGTTCTTTTTCTGGGAAGGAGTAGCAGGGGCGAAAAGGACGCAAGGTGAGATGAGAGACGGGGAAAGGGATGTAATGATGACTGACTGACAATCCAACAAAACACCGTACCTGCAGATGCCCAAAAATGACGTTAATGGGCACTGTCATTACTTTCTTGACGCGTTTAGGAGGCATGATGAGAGTAGAGTAATATGTTGTTGCTATCCAAAGGCTGTACGGAGTGTTGGAAGTCAAAATGGGCAGGAGCTACGGAGGAGGAGGTGGACGCTCTGCTCCATTTTGTCGAGCGTGAAAAGGCGGGAGACGGACAGAAGGTCACTCGTTTGCAGCACATGCGCCTGAAAATGCACATTTGGTTCCGTTGGAACGACCAAGAAGATTTTCTCGCGGTGTCAACCTAGCAACCTTCTCGTCATCAGGCACCACGCCACAACTACCGGAAGATCTAGTACTGGTCACTGAAATAAACCTCTTTCAACAAGAGGACAATATTGAAGAATGACTAGAGTATTGAGAGTATCATCGCTTCCCCTGATTCTACTGAGTCTGTGGTTTGGATGCGTCCAATCCTTCGCCCCGCTTCCCCTCGCCCGCTTGGTGCGATCCTCCGCTACAAGTAGCTTGACACCTACCATTGCTCGGACCAATACACAACTCAAGTCTATTATCGAAGACGAAGAGCCAAAACTAGAGCACAATTTCCCATACAAGAAAATCTTTATTGCTGGGGGGACCAAAGGAGTAGGCCGATGTCTGGTGGAAAAGTTGCAGTCTGTACAGATCCCTGTCGTGGTCATGGCCCGAACGCAATCTGCAGTAGACGAACTCAACGCTATGGAAGGAGTGGCGGGTGTTCTAGGAGATGCTTTGGATCAAAAGTCAGTAGAGACTGCAATGGATGGATGTGATGCTGTCGTTTCCACCTTGGGAGGTACTGGTGAAGATCGTCGGGTAGATTATCAGGGAAATTGCAACGTTATCGAGTCCGCTGGAATCTTGGGTATCCAACGACTCGTTCTCTTGACAAGCATTGGTTGTGGTTCCAGCAAAGAAGCCACTCCTCCCGTGGTCTTTGAGGCCCTCAAGGGTGCCCTAGAGGCCAAGGAGAAAGCCGAAAACTTGTTGATTAAATACTACACCAACACACTTTGGACCATTATCCGACCAGGTGGTCTCTTGTCCGGCCCTGGAACCGAGGTAGCCTGCCTCACAGAGGACGTTACCGCTATTGGCTCGATTCATCGTGAAGATTTGGCTACACTGATTGTGCGCACACTGGCTGCCAAGGAAACTCCCATTCAAAAGGTTTTGTCAGCTGTGGATCCTTCCCTTACCGAGGAGATCACAACTACGGGAGAACCTATTTTGCCTTTCCGCTTGTGGTAAACTAGAGTCTCTATGTCATTGTACATATATGGTACGAGTGAGAGTATACACTCACGATTAGTGACACAGGTCCAGAGCTAGGTAGTTTACGTTGCCCTATCCTTCTCGGCATCACTGCCACTAGTGCTTTCTTTCATAGCTTTTTCAATGGCCTTTTCCACAGCACCCTTTCCAAAGACATCATCCACCGTCAATTCTAGAACATTCTCATTGTTGACAGCCCTTACATTCTCACCCATTTTGGACAAGGCCTTTTCGACACTCCATCCACCATCTTCGTCCGAAAAATAGCCCAAATTGTCGGCAATCAAATGGCGATTGTTGCATCCTGGGCAGGTGACTATCACTACACCTTGTGTGTAAGCTCGCTCTGTGAAGCGTTTGGCGGACCGCGTATTACAAACAGTGCAAGTGAACACAACGGCAAGCTTCCGGCCTCCCTTTTCGGCACCTGGAACACTCGTGTCCTCGGGTGCACTACCGAGTTCATGATGTTGTGGAATGGAGTCATCACTTGTTCCAGTCGAAAAGCAACGAGCGTTTTGTTGTCCAGCCATTGGAAATCGAGGGTACGAAAAACTCTTCCAACTACAAGCCGAGCAATGGCAGGACGACGACGACGCGTCGAGGCGATGGCCGGAATAGAGACGGCTCTGTGGTGTCGATGGAGGGAGCATGGAAATGGCATGCTGAATGGTGGCCCAAACAGTGCGTGATCCATCTTGGCTCCATGGTTTGTTTCCGAGTTTGGCAATAGCTCGTGACATGATGATGTTGTGCTGTACTTGTACTCGTATTGGTGGTGGTCGGTGGAGGGAAGAAGGACAAAAAAGGAATGGGATTGACACCACGACGACAGAACAACAAGCAAGTTTGGAAGAGAAAGGAACTCCACCCACTTTCCCGGACACCAGTGTCGGACATGGATGTCGTTGGGTGGACGGCAAGACCTTGCAAGATTTTGATGGTGGAGAGCGACACCATGTCCACGGACCATGACAGACGGATCTACTGTGGTTCGCTCTTCTCACCGTTTGGATGGGGTTGACAACCAATCACCACGCAAACAAATTCTCTCGGTTGGGATTGCTGTATTTGTTCCACTTGCATTTCCACGAAGTTTGGAAGTAGAAACACCGACTCCAAACAAACTACCTGAGATTCCCTACAAGCAGCTTGGTCTTTTATATCACACAGCTTGTATCATGATGCGTTTCAACAAATTGTCAAATGGGGAAGTTCTGCAATGGGCTCGCAAGTTCTCCTCCCTTCCTCGCAAGGCTCCTCGGTCGGCTGCTGCTCCTGCTGGAAGTTTCGAAACTTTCTCCCGAGTTGACTCGACTCAGACTCAACGGAAACAACATCAGCTTGTTATGCCTGACGACTCGGAACTTCATCGGGAAGCCATGAAACTATTCCTTGACTCCTTGGTGGATACGGCAGACAATATCCCCAAACGCCTCGTGGCGCCTGCTGTCAACCCCATGCCCAAAGCTACCTTGTCAGCTGCTTCGGTTGCTTTGCCAATGGAACAAGAAGAATGGGATGATACATCTGAAGCACCTTCTCTAGAGGCTGAAGCAGTTGTTGAGCCTCCTGCTCCTTCAAAACCACTGGCCCAAGCCAAGAAGGCACCCACTCCCGCGGCTGCTCCCAAAAAGGAAGCACAATCTATGGCAGATTTGGAAAAGCAACTGCTTACAGCTGTCGAAAATCGAAAAGTCAGAAAATCCATGAAATTGTTTGAGTTCTTTGAGGGGAAGGAGAACGACTTGCCCAAAACGGTGGTTGGAAGTTTGTTCCACTGGGCGGTCAAGCGGGATCCCATCCAAGCCTACAAGTACCTCAAGTTGTACCACCAGCGACCCGACATTAACCGACCCAACTTGGCCATGTACACCAAGTTGTGCTACTCCGTCGGAACTATGGATCCCAAAAATACTCCGACGAGACAAGCCTACGAGTTGGTGGCACAGATTGTAGAAGACTTGCATCAGTTGGACGAGAAGACCAAGGTTGTGGTGTACCCCAAGTTGACACTTGCTTTGGCCTCGCAACGATTCGTTTCGGTTGGAGTCTTTGCTCGACAGCTATACCAACACATGGCGGACCACGACCACTCCATGCCTGTCTGGTGGCTCAAGAAGCTCCTTGCGCTCTCCAAGTACAACCGTCAAGAGGACTTGCCATTCCATGATATTCTTCTTCGCTTGGCAGAGGCCAAGGCTTGCCCTCACCCTCTTAGTACCATCCCCGCTGTTCATAACATGTTCCCTTTTACCAATGGGGATGATATGTGCACTGCCATGAAGGCTATGCTTCAAATTCAAAGTGACTTGATTGAATCGGCCGAAACAACAGACAACCTTCAACTCTTTTTGGATTTGGATTGTTTGGAGTCTATTTCCACGGGTGCTGCTCATGCTGGAAGTTCCGAACTTATCATGTTGGTTTGGGATATGTTGGAACAATGCAACTACCGCCCAACTACTGCTATCTACGAGAACACCGTAGTTGCCCTTGCTATTGGAGCAGAAGACCTTGAGCCAGCTTTGGGTGCCATGATCGCCATGAAGGAAGAGGGCCATGAGGTCTCCCGAGCATTGATTCGAAGCTTTTCGTTGGCCGTTCGGTATGTCTAGATTGTTTTCGTTGATGCTTGTATACAGTGTGAACCCTGATTCTCATACCACATCTTTCTCTCTCCAGATCGCAACGTATCAATGTCGACAATGCCCTACATCTTGTCAGAACGAAGAGTGAACTCCGAAGTATTGATACCCTCAACGCCGTTATGTCGTGCTACGCTGAACGGGGAAACTCTTGGGAAGTTGCACAGGTTATGCAGTTGATGGAGTCTAGCAACATCGAGCCAAATGTTGATACTTTCTCCTTTTGCGTGGAGTCGCTCGGGAAGAATATTCACAGACGGGCATTGAGTGATAATGGTGGAATGGTTCAGCAATATCTTGAATTGGCAGATTCGTCACTATCTAAGATGGAGGAAGCTGGAATCTCTCCTTCCAGCGATGTCGTGCGACAATACGCTGAGTTGCTTTGTCTCGCCAACGAGGTCAACACTGCCACAACTGTTGTCCGAGACTGTCTGGAGACAATGCCAGAGTCTGTGAACAGCAAGACTTTGTACAGGGTCGCTATTGCCAATGCTGAAAGGGGAGAGTTCGAAGCCGCCAAGGAGTTAGCAAGCCATGTGTCAGACAACATCCCTATTTTGGACCGCAAGATCCGAAGCCTCCAACAGCGCCATGAGCATCTTGGAGGTGTGAGGAATCACGCTTAAGAGTGACAACTAGGAATGGTTATAGATGAACAAAGCATCGATGCCATTGCGAATCGGAAGCCCTCAAAAGGTTGCGACCCATCATGGTCAGCTGACCACCAGCACAGGCCGCTTCATAGAGTTCGGATTGCCGAAGTCAGCATGTCACTGACACAAAAGGGAATGGATGGGAACGAGCCCAGCCATCCAACGTGCAGAACCTGGTTGCCTGTAAAAGTATATAGGTGTAGTATACAAAAGAAGAAGCAGCATGCATTTAAGTTAGATTCGATTTCTATTACATCTTTACTTTTATCTACGTGAAGAAACATTTAGTATCATGGCTCTAAGGTGGTGCCTTTTGCTTGGTTACAGAGCATTGGTCTTTGCACCACGGCGAGCCTTGGTGGTGGTGTTCTTCTTGCCGCTGGCCTTGATGCTCCATGGAGAAGGAAGGCGCTTGCTAGCGGCATCGGCGATCTTGAAGTAGGAGGTTGGCATGATGATTTCGTGGAAGTGTTTTGGTATGTGTGTGTTGCAAGTGTTTGCTTTTTCAATTTTGTGAGCACTACTGTTTGAGAAGAAAAGTGATTTCTTGAAGTCAAACGTGGCTTGAAACTCCACTGAATGAGCTATCGTTCGCATGCACGACAGCACTGGTATTAATAGGTAGGTGGAGTCTCGCTACTTACTATGCAAGTACACCACTCCTTAGCTTGAGCCCTTGAACAATCTGTCGATGGACAACTACCGTGTTACTAGTGGGGCAGCGGTTATGCCTCACAATTGGAATCCAGTCGTTTGTATCGCCCGGCGTGGGACTGTCGGAAGAGGTCGGAGGGCTCATATTGTGGCTATTGATGGTTGAAACTCCGAGTGATCGCACGAGACATTCTCAACCCACGATGTCGGATGACGACGCAGGACTACACCAACTGAAGAGCGGCGAGGAGAGAGAGATGTGCACACTACAACTGTACAAGTCTAGCTAGCTAGTCTACCCTTGCAATCGAGACCTCTTGCTCTATTGGGATTGAGACAGGGCACGAGTCATCGGGGACTTTGAATCTCTCTCCGAATCTCTGACGCTTCGATGGGAACGGGCCAAAGTGCTATGGGAACGGCGAAATGAGAAGCTAGTGCTAGAAGGAAGGATAAGCGCCTGGTTTAGTAGAAGTGAGTCTTGACCTTGTGGAAAGGTCGGAGAAGACCATCACGATGCATCTGCTCTCCGATCTGCCAAAGAGACCAGTCCACACTGACATCAGTGAAGGCGTCCTTGGCAACTGTGCTCGAACCCCGGTTCGAATCGTCCTGTAGATAGGTGACAAGTTTCTCTACGGCATAGACAGTAGCAGCTCGAATGGAAACTTCATCTGTTGATCCCTTTTGGACTTCGTTTCCTGCATCCACTTGTGTTGCCAAGGCTGGAGCGTATTCCAAAATCCCGTAGTGTCGGAGGACCTGTGGAACGCGGTAGTCTGCAAACGTGGTAAGCTGATCGATATCCTGTAGATGAAGCTGGAGGGCTGCATTGACATCCCCAACAAAAATTTGAGCTCGCTTGAGCAAGACAATCCTTTCCGACGACGACGACGACGACCCGTTGAGCCAAACTTCATCCCGAAAGCCAGGAAAGTATTCAAAGATCAAGGATACTAGTGTAGGAGCTGAGTGATTGGCGCGTGCAATCATATTCATTACCGATCCTTCAAACTCTTCCACCAAAACTGTTCCCACTTCTTTTATTAGTTCGGATCGCTTCTTCATGTTGTCTAAGAAATGGCCCTGCAAGTGTGGTGTCAACATTTGTTTCATGGATTCCTCTGTCATATTGGCCAACGACCTGGGCGAGAACACGTAGTCGTCATTGTTGGAGGCAGCATCATCTAGTTCTGCCAATTGTTTGAGAGCTACAGCTAAGTGCTCATATTCGAGTGTATTGATATCCTTGACTTGTGGATAGTGCTCATGGGGCCAAAAGCAAAAGTTGATGGCATCGAGTGCCAAAATGTAGAGAGCCACTCGTTCTTTTCTCAACTCTTCCGAACCTTTGAATTGTTTTCCTTGATAATGCCAATTTTCTTCATCCCATTCGACAGATCCGGATGATGTTGCTTCTGCTTTGCGAAGAATGGTCTCGGCCAAGGCAGGAAGGTGTTCCGAGAAAAAGGCCACACTTCGTCTGCCACTTGCTTGACATAGGGGTTCTTCTTCCATCCATTTACGACAAGAAGTACGGACTTTGGTGCAAGGATCCGAATAGTCTACAGTTTCAGTTGGAGCGCTCATTGCTATACTACAGGAAGTGTTGATTGATGTTGTTGTTGTTGTTGTTATTGTTGTTGTTACTACTCGTTGGATGGACCATGGACCCTGGGCCATGGGGGAAATTATTTCGTGGTGTCCCGGGGCAAGTGAAACGTGGGTAAATGAATCACGCACTGCCGTGACTGTGTGATAGACGGACGGACCTGGAGGGAACGACAGGACGGCACCACCTTGTGCGGCTGCCGTCGTCCACAGGTTTGTACGAGACGACGAGACGACGACACGAAGCTGCTCCTCCACCACCACCGTCTCTCCATTACGTCGTACGGTACTGGTTGGCAGTAGAGACATTCAATCCAGATAACCAAGGCACAATGGGATCCGACAACGGAGGAAAAACACAAGACCATCTCAAAGTACAAGATGCAGCCAATGTAGATGCTTCCAAACTGACCGCCTTGACGCCTGAAGTGGTAGGTTCCCTCCTTTCCGTAGTAGTCGAGCCGGTCAAAACCTGATCCAGAGCTTGCTCTCACCCATTGTTGCATGTGTTTGTTCTTTTGTATGGTACCATAGATTTCTCGTCAAGCCACCATTAATATTGGAACCATCGGTCACGTCGCACACGGAAAGTCAACAGTCGTCAAGGCCATCAGTGGAGTCCAAACAGTTCGTTTCAAGAATGAGTTGGAGCGTAACATTACCATCAAGTTGGGATATGCCAACGCCAAGATTTACAAGGGAGACGCCAAGAACGAAAAGGGAGGATATTACACCTCCAAGGGATCTTCGCACCCTGATGAGTTTGTCGATGAAATCTCCGGAGTCACCTATCGTCTTCGTCGCCATGTTAGTTTTGTGGATTGTCCTGGACACGATATTCTCATGGCTACCATGTTGAACGGAGCGGCTGTCATGGACGCCGCCTTTTTGCTTGTTGCAGGAAACGAGACTTGTCCTCAGCCTCAGACCAGTGAGCACTTGGCTGCTGTTGAAATCATGCGACTCACCGAAATTTTGATTCTCCAAAACAAGGTCGATTTGGTCAAGCCCGATGCTGCCTTGGCCCAACAAGAGCAAATTCGAAAGTTCGTTGCCGGAACCGTTGCCGATGCTGCTCCTATTATTCCTATTTCTGCAGTCTTGAAGTACAACATTGATGTCGTTTGCGAGTACATTGTCCGAAAGATCCCCCTTCCTCCCCGTGACTTCACCAGTGTTCCCCGATTGATTGTCATTCGTTCGTTCGATGTCAACCGTCCAGGACAAGATGTCAGTGACCTCCAAGGAGGAGTTGCTGGAGGAAGTATCCTCCAGGGTGTCCTCCGTGTCGGAGATGAAATTGAGGTTCGACCTGGAATCGTCACAAAGCAAGAGGACGAGAATGGAAACAGCATCATGGTCTGCTCTCCCATCTTCTCCAAGATCTCTTCTCTCTACGCCGAACAGAATGACCTCCAGTTCGCTGTCCCTGGAGGTCTTATTGGAGTTGGTACTCGAATTGACCCTACCTTGACTCGTGCCGACCGATTGGTTGGACAAGTGTTGGGACTCAAGGGACAACTTCCCGATGTCTTTAGCGAAATTGAAATCTCCTACTACCTATTGCGACGACTGCTCGGAGTCAAGACCAGCGATGGAGGCAAGCAAGCCAAGGTTCAAAAGTTGACCAAGGGAGAAATCCTCATGGTCAACATTGGTTCTACCGCTACTGGTGGACGGGTGAACGCTGTCAAGGGTGAACTAGCAAAGATTGCTTTGACTCAACCCGTGTGCACAACAGAAGGAGAGAAGATTGCGCTGTCACGTCGTGTTGACAAGCATTGGCGTCTCATTGGATGGGGACAAATCCGAAAGGGTACCACAATTGAGGTCAAGGAAAACTAAACAGTTATATAAGAGTACTACTACCAATAATATCATGTTTCTGCTCTGACACTGGTAGTAGTATCGCACATTAGTAATATCCATGAAGGTTTTTAGAACATTGGTGACAGGACAATGGGCCTTGTGGTCGAGAGGGATTGTCTCTCGTTTGGTAGTTAGTGCAATGCTGCTGCTCTTGCTGCTGTATTGTATTGGCGTTCATGTTCCATCCCCCCAGTGCACTGGAAAGACAGGAACTCTCCATGACTATTCCAAAAGTCCTTGGGGTAGAATGATAAAACTAGGTGTCCATACTTCAACGTATTGCTAGCTAGATGGGGATGGAAGGGATATTGATAATAGTTCTTGTTGCTTTTGGAAGTTCTCGGTGATTAATTATGCTCGCAGGCCATTAGTACTATTTGACTTTTTTCATCATAAATTTACTAGCACTGTACATCGCAATCTACAGTGCTGACGACACCACCAAATTCTACCTGGACTTTTTGTTTCTCGTTTCGCAAGTGCGTGGTTGTTTGGTGGTGCCGATGCTATTTTTGCTGTTCCCGTGATGGAACTCAACAACGTCATAAGGTTCTTCATTACTAGGTAGTAGAAGATTGAACAGAGCTTCACACAATATATAGTATTGCACAAGTCTAACGAGCACGAACCGAAAAGTCCGAAGTTCTGGTACGAGTAGATGGCAACCGATAACCGAGAGGCTTCTCTCTACTAGTACGACTTACCAAGACGCTACGCTAATGAAGTACCGTTAGTACTAATTTTATCGATTGTAGAAAGCTCCTCTTCTTCCTCAATGTTGTTGTTGGACGAGGAGGAAAGCGACGACACCATCCAGTACCGTTATTAGTTTGTTTATTTTGTCCTAAGAAAAGCACGCTACAGCAACAGGACTATCAGCTGTTGCTGTGACGGCTCCCCCCATGATGGTTCTCCATCTTAGTGGTGTTCTCTCTACCACCACCGGTCGGTGACAGGGAATTCATTCGCGTAGTTTGGGCGAAGGCTTTAGTCGTCACTGATCTGATCACAGTGATGATCATCCGGACTTGAAACAACTGGCTCTCAAAATTTTTTGCTCCAGAGACAGCCCACAACAACGATTCCGCGGTCCAACATGTCCTCATTCTTGCACTTCCAAACTATGTCCTCCCATCTAGACAACCAATACCATCAAAACTATCATTCTCTTCATCAAGGTTACACAGCACTTCATAAGAAAGGCGGTCCATTGTTGCCCATTCCAGAAGAATCGCCGGAGGACCTAGTACGAGAGCTGCGTTGCCAGGGTGACAGATGGCAAAACGTGATTGCCAAGGGGTTGCCTTGCATGCCCAAGCGAAGTCGAAGCGTGGGAAACAAAGAACAGCGCGACGAAGACCCGATGCGTGGCTGCGGCGACTCAGCATCATTTTCAGACAGTAGTATTTCTGACCAATGCTTCTTTGAGGAGGATGAGGGCGACCAATGAAGATACTATCCTTCTTAGAAACAAGGATCAAAACTCTTCTTGACTCACAAATGCTTTTGCCCCTGTACCGGTAAAGTAGTTTGGAACAAAATTATCTACCAGACACCCAACATAGTACCAAAAATGTAAAAATAGTACAGAAACAATATTTTGTATCGATATACCTCACAAATAATGAATCATAGTTTCCCAAAGCCAAATAAACTGTGGCCATACACAGGCACCCTCGTCCTTTTCCTTGTTTTGCAGAGCCGACGTGAACAATTGTACAGGATGCTTGATTCCGACATCGGTTCTGTTGTCCTCCTGGGGATTTCTAATACCACTAGAAAACGTTCTAGTATGATTGCGCCATTGACTTTCGTCCCATTGGTGACTGAAATTATTGGAGTTTCCCTGCATCAGATCACATTCCACCATTATCACGCCTCATCTTCAAATAAACGGCATCTTCCACGTATCGAATTGAAAACACGACGACATTGTCTATCCAGCAAGCTACGATACTTGGAAAGGGTCAATGGGCGGTATGGCGGATCCAACATTTACATGGTTGGTGGTAGAACAGCCGTTGCTACTGAGGCCATCATTTTTTTGTGGTTGCAACAAAACAGCAAAACCCCGAATCGTGTGTATAGACGTGCACAACACGCCCAATCCGTATTGACTCGTGCTTCCTGGTGATAACAAGGTAGGACCAAATGACCAACATATATGGGCCTCGTGTGGGCTTGGATAGGAGTCGATATATGGCATGACATGTGCGTATATATGTCGGCTGTTGGCTGTCCTAGACCCTTCCTTTGTACGTTAATAAGCGAGAATAGTTGTCTATGCCCTCTTGTTGCTTCGTCGATGCATTTCCATGGGCTACCAGCATTTCTGTACCACGGAGTACAAAAGAGCTTGGCAGGTCATCGCTTGAATCAGAATACGATTAGGATTTTTTCTTCATGAAATCGCCCAATCGTCGTGGCGGGGCGTTGGCTTGGTGTCCGGAGGTGCGTTGTGGAGAGGCCGTCAGAAACTCCCCCCATCAAACAACACACCCAACGTAGTAGCGACTCATTTCCAGGGGGAATTGGCATAACCAACATGGACGATGAAGACCCCTTTGCCGTAGTGGCACCTGCTGAGAAGAAAATGTCGAGTTATCTGAAGAAGTCAAAGGATGTACATGCGACAAGATGCCCCGAGACTAGTTCTCAAGGTACCAACTCGACTCGATCTACAACCGCCTCCACCTTGTCCAAGGAGGACCTGTTTTCCCACAAACCATCAAAAAGCCACTCCATGAAGAAACGTTCGTCAGGTACTCTCCACCATTCCAGTAGCAGTGGTGGTTCTGCAAACTTTGACTTTGGCAATGGATTAGAGTTTGGTCAGGGATTCAGTACTAGTAATGCCACCTTTGGTGACGATGGTTTTGGTGGTTCATCACAGCCTCCCAAAGCAAACCGAAAGCCTCAATCCGTTCGTAGCTTGCCCAAAGAACCTGATCCTTTTGCTGATACTGCTCCCAAATCGATGCGCAATTTCAGCAGCAACAGCAATGCATCAGACGGGTTTGATGCATTTGGGTCTGGTGATGCGTTCGGCTCTGATCCGTTTGCTGCATCCAGTGATCCTTTCAAACCCACCGACGACGGATTCCCTGAACCGTTTGATTCTGTAGAGGCTATTAATTTTGGGGACGATGGGTTTGGTGGCGACGCCTTTGGTGGAAATGCGTTTGGCAGTGATGGATTTGGGAATGATGGTTTCCCTTCCAGTTCGAACCACAATCAAGATAGAGATGATTTTAAGAAACCAAGCAGGTCAAGGAGTGGGGATGTCCCATCACGACAGAGAAGAGCACCTAGACGACACCGATCTTCCGACGATGCCAAGGATTTCTTTCCAGATGAAGACTTCAGCAGTCCCACAAAGCCCAGCTCCGAGAGGAAGAAGCCAACCAGCAGTAGGAGTTTCCGCGAGAGCCGCCACAATGATGAGGAACCTAGTAGACCTTCCTCTTTTAGGAGACCTCCTGGAGATTCTGAAGGCCCGAGAGGTGGACACAGAAACCGGAGGGGATCTGTCGATACTTCCAATCACTCACAGGAAAGGAACGCCCGACGCCCCCCTCGCCGGGCCTCTGTTACTACGACAAGCTCCGAAGGTTCCCATGAATTGGGTGTCAGTGCACCACCTGCTGCCCGGGGTAAGGTATCTGCTGGGCCAGCCCATCGTCCTGGGGCTGGCCGAAGACAAAAGCGAACCACCCTCAGTAGCACGCATTCTGGTAACTTGGAGCTGATGCAAATGAGCTTTGCCTCTGCGCAAATGAATCATGATAACGACGACGGTGAGGAAGAGAAGGACCCAGAATGGGAAAAGGAGCGAATGGAAAACCAACAAAAGATTATGGATATGTACCGTGATGGGTCCGGGGGCTCCAAGGGCGCCTCCTCGTCTATGAACAACCTCGATTTGCATATTGACAAGTTGGGGCTGAGTGATGGGAAACTTGACGCCTCATCCAGTATGGACGGAAGTCGATCCCGCAGTCGGCGTGAAAGAAAGGCAAAGGAAGCGAAGGAAACGAAAGAGCCTTCCTCAAGCGTGGATGGAAGAGATAGAAACGACCGTCAGAAGGGATCTCTACTCGATCGTGTTGGATCCTCTCATTAACTCTTTTGGTCTACCAATTTGGTCCACCAAATAGAGGTCTGTGAGCTATTCTGATCAAGCCTTGGTGGCCCAGCAATATACTATGAAGTAGATGTTTGAAGATAGATTGCAAGTGATTGGTGTTGTTGTGATTGGGGAATGATGTGCACTACTTGTCGTACACGATCGGTAAAGATGGAAAAGCATGTTGTTAAAAGGTATATACTCCACTTCTAGCTAGACTACCGAAAGTTAGCACTGCTACTACCTAGTTGTCACATCACACACCACCCACAAACACCATCAGGTCTGGTACGAGTTGTTAGTTCAAATTATGAAGAACAGCGCAACGTGTCGGTCGGACAAAAAGGTAGGCTGCCAGACGTCCCAAATTCCATTCTTCGGAGACCCGCACACAAAAGAAATTCGCCTTCAACTGGAGTTCGGCTGAATTCCAAACAGCAACATCGTAGAAAGAAGATACCAGGCCTGTACGCTTCTTTCCCTACTCATCATCTCTTGCAGTATTGCCATCAAAATCCATCTTGACAACATGACGGAACGTACTTGGACTTGCATGTGCGGAAACTTCGAGGGGAAGGTTACAGGAGATCCTTCCTTGGCTGTCTGGTGCCATTGTGAGACTTGCCGCAAGCAAGTTGGATCTGCTATGCAGGTAGGTTGTTGTTCCTATTATCAGAATGCCTCATGACGTGACCGATTACTCAATTGACATGTCCTTTGTGCACTTTTAGCTTGGAATCTCCCCTGAGTTGGAGGTACTCAAGGGAGAAGATGACCTTATCTCGTACGAACATACGGCTGGATCGGGTGTGTTCCGAAAGTCCTGTTCCAAGTGCGGATCCTTTTGCTACAAGTCGATTGGAGGGCACACCTTGGTCGCTCCTCTTGGAGCGCTCAGCGGAGATGTGGTCAAACCCACATGCCACATATTCTGTAAGGACAAGGGAAACCAGGCAGTCATGTTTGATGACCTTCCCCAACACGATGCTTTCCCCTAAGGGGGCTACTTTCTTCGGAATCAGGGAGGAAATCGAAAATGATTAGTAGCAATCTGGCTGATGCATCAACAAGAAGGTTGGTGTGGAGTTGGGAACACATAGATCTCTACCGGAAGGGTGTTGTAGCATTCAGGTTAGCAGTGATTCTAGAAAGATTCTAGTATTAGCTCTTAGAATGAACAAACGATGGGAACATAGCTCTCTCAGGAGAGACTGCACCTCTGCCTAAAGATGCTGAAAGGAAGAAATGCAGTAGTAGGAGTTTGTTGCCTGCTCATCTTTGTGTAAACTATCTGATTGTGAACGTGTTTCCATTGTTCATTCTTCTTCCTGCACGAGAAGAATGCGAGAAGAGAGAAGTGGCAGCCAGTGTCCGAGCCGCCGACAAGGCAAGGTTGGGTCATATGATTGTCAGGCATAGATCGAGTCCTGAGAAGTCGTGGTGAGAACGCTGGAAGGATTTTTCCACAGATGCCAGATTAACATGGTGGATGTCGTATGTGACACTACAAAGGAAGCCCATTGGCTGAGAGCAAGCGACACAAGAGTGCGTTGGGACTATTATTGGATTGGCAATAATTGCGGCAATAATTGTTGGGCATTCGCAATGTCGGCATGATTCACAGCAGAAGAGTCCGGTAGCTACCGGTATCTTGACACAAACCGTCCCGGGCAAGACATTGTCGACTGCTGCATCTTCCATCCACTGTGGCAGCACTGTTCACTTCTTGTGTGGGAGATCTTTCAACAAGTAGCAATTGAGCCAACTATTCGGACGTATCTTTGACTCCATCTCCGTTAAATTTTTTGTGAAGGTTTTCCATGTTAGTCGACCCAACTCCAGTCATGCATTCCATTTCCCATTTGGATGTGGAAAAGTTAGAAGAGCACGACGAGATTGACGATGACATACTTATGCAGGAAGTCAGTTCCCCTCGACCCTCTGGCGAAGGGGATGGCTCTGGTCTCCCTCCCCGCTCCTCCCAACGTCCGCGACGGCGAGTTGCTTCGGGTTCTTCTCCGACAGTGCCTCGAGTGCCTAGAACGCCTAGTGGTGGAGGAGGATCGTCGCATCGCCGTCGAACGACACGACGAGAGGCAGCTGCAGAAAAGCATTGGGGAAATGCAAGTATGCCTATGATTACCGTCCGAGATATTATGGGCAGCGAGAAGAAAG
Source organism: Nitzschia sp. Nitz4 (assembly GCA_013372465.1). Taxonomy (NCBI): domain Eukaryota; phylum Bacillariophyta; class Bacillariophyceae; order Bacillariales; family Bacillariaceae; genus Nitzschia; species Nitzschia sp. Nitz4. Next base: position 161,329 of record WXVQ01000011.1, read on the forward strand.
CGACAGCTGTGGGTTTGGGTATTGCCGAATCTTCGCATTCGGCTGACGGCAGTGCTCCACTGTCACCTAGCAAAATGCGTGGATCCAAAACAGGTGCTGAGCAAAAAAGAATGCAAATTAGATCTAGACAAAATGAAAAGGTTCGGCGCAAGAACAATATCAACAGCAGTCTTGAACAGTTCCTAGAAGACGAAAACCCTGAAAGCGATCTCGATGATTACGAAGAAGAGGACGAAGATATGATTTCGGACGAAGAAGGTTCCGACGATGCCAAGAGTGTGAAGAGTACAAGAAGTACAAAGAGTAATTCAAGGAGTGTCCGACGACGAAGGGCTCTTGGTCGGAAATCGGACTGCATGTCGACCACCGACGTTGACCAAGGCTCGTCCCATTCCCGCCGTCGATCGACCCGAAGACGCACCAAATCTGGTGCCGGAAATGCTGACGACGACGAGCAGCAAGACCCAGAGAAACCAAGAAGTCAGTCTTCGGACCGTCGGAGGCGCCATCGTGGCCGTTCACTGGATGCCAAGACAGCTCGATTTGGGGATCGATCTGATGGCACAGGTCGCGTACGGAATCGCTCTGTGGACGGAGAAAAGGCACAGCGCGAACGGTCAGCGGATGCGGAGCGAGTCAAGGGGGACCGAGAAAATAGACGAGGAGATAGCAGTCGAAGGAGCCGTTCCGCGGATGCCGAACGAAACAGGAACAAGGACGAGCACCAACGAGGCAAGGGGGACCGAGAAAATAGACGAGGAGATAGCAGCCGAAGAAGCCGTTCCGCGGATGCCGAACGAAATAGGAACAAGGACGAGCACCAACGAGATCGGTCAGCCGATGCAGAGAGAGTCAAGGATAGACGAGATCATCGAAGAAGTAGTTCTACGGATGCTGAACGGAACAGGCTCAAAGACAGCAAGGAACGTCATCGAGATCGGTCGGCAGATGCAGAGCGAAACAGGAATCGAAGAGAGCTCGATGATTCGGATAAGAAACCACGGTCACGTCGAACAAAACTATCGTCGTCAGGTCACGACGATCAGGATCGACACCGCTCTTCAAGACGAAGTAGTCGAGCTGACGATGACGACCGCAGTGTCGGTTCGAGGAAGTCCGTTGGAGCCCGGCGCCGTCGACACCACCAGCAGGCTAGATCCAAAAAATTAGAGGAGGATGGGCCACCAACTCATGTCCATGGAAGGGCGGAGCCGAAATCTCCTGTCCGTGGCAATAGAAGTCCCCACTCTAATTCCAATCCCAGCAGTCCCGTGAGATCGTCACGACGGGGTAGTGCCCCATCACTCTCGAAGCATATTGAGGCGACACCATTGACGAAGCCGCCCTTGGACCTGGAAGATAGGTCAGAAGAGTCCTCGAAATTTACTACAACGTATGAGCAACCTGCTTCTCTACTGCAGTTTGATCCCACCCAGACCAACAATTTCACCACTGTGAGCCAAACAGCGGCCAACATCAGGTCAGAGAAGTTTCGACTGTCTGACGGGACAGAGTCGGAGCTTCATATCAGTGAGCTCGCAGGCTTGCCAACTTTTGAGGCAGCACCATTGGCCGACTCTCCGGATGGACAGAAACCCGACTCGAGAAAGCATATCCATGCTATGAGCCAATCGATGGGGTCCCTGGGGTCCTTCGACGATGAAAATGGTGACGAACCACCAAGGTCATCTAGATCTATGGGTTCCATTGGGAATGGATCCGATGCGGATGTAGAAGGGCAAAAGGGTGAAGAAAAGGGTGTGAATCAGAGTGCTAGACGAGGTCGTGGTGTTGTGAAAACCAATAGTGCCGGTGCCCGCCGTGGTGTCAGTGCTACACGATCTTTCCTAGCTAGAGTCCGCAAACAAGAAAGAGCTGACAAACCAGTGAAACCAAGGAATGGATCGATGGAGAGCAAGTTCCAAGATTCAATGTCTTTCTTTGGGTGGAACAAAAAGGACGGCGAGGACGAGGAAGAGGGATTTTTTCGTAGAAAGAAAAAGGATGTGGAGCACCAGGCTCTAGATGATGATGATTGCGAATAAACGGGGAAACCATTGTTTCTAGTAGAAGAATTTTAGAAATCGAGACCATGAGCAAGATGCCCAAGTTACCTTAGAAGTAAGATAATTCATGGAGAACTAGCGTCCGGAATAGTTTTCTCTGTGCTTGGAGATTCATGCTTCACTTCCTGCTTTTGTCCGTGGTTCAAGATAGGCACATGGCTTAAATCAAAATGTCTGGGCGGGGGGTGAAGCTCATGTGCTGCTTCCACTTCATCAACTGCCGAAGGAACACTTGTGTGGAGATTCACACCATCGTCATCGTCAGAGTCGAAGTATGACTCCTCATGGTCTGCCTCGTGGAATTTGCGTTGGTCCTCGCGAGCTCGGTCATTCAGCACCAATGGGCTCTTCCGAGCCACCTTCCCGTTGAATCTAACAGGCGAGTGTGGTCCAATACTGGCGGTGTCCATTGAGTTGGTGGCGGGTATTCCTGTATCATTCTGCATTCCATCGTATGCGGCTCGAAGTAAAACAAATGTTGTCACATACGGCTTGGAGACTTCCTCCAATGAAGGGCCCGGGTCTGTTGAGTTTAGATGTTTCGTCACAATATGATCAATCAGTGATTTCAGTTTCTCTCGACGAATGAAGTCACACATGTCTACGATGACCGAAGACAACAGATTGTCACCCACTGGATTTTCCTTGAATGCTTCGAACACGGGGGTGAAGAGGTCATGTTGGATAATATGGCGGTGGTAGTATTCATCCTTGACAGAAACAACAGAACGAAGGAAGCTGCAAAGATTGCGGTGAGAAAAAAGAAGCACAAGCGATGTGATTGCATAAACCGAACCACATACCGAAGAGCAGCCAATTTCAAGGTGCGACTGCTAGTTCCGTCTTCGTTGGAAACGGGTTTTTTCAGACACTTCAAGACAATACCAAGCATTCTTGATCGCAACAAGTAGCTTTTCATTCTGTACAGATGCGCACGAACGAGGAAGCTTAGTATTTCAATGGCGAATGAGCTTCGAGTGGAACTTTTTGGTACCACTCGGAGAGAAGGTTCGTCATCACATTGGCCCTTTCCAAACTCATCCAAAATCCGCAGTAAGAGAGGTGACGAGCTGGGATTCTCTAGCACGTGATCAGGTATCCTTCGGGACGGACAGAAAATCTTGTACTGGAATGGTGCGACACACCACTGCAAGTAGTAGTCGTAGAACATCGACAAGAACTGATTCCTCTCTGCATTGAGCGTGGCATTTGAACTCTGAGTTTCGGGATCCGTGGTAACAGGTTGCAGGAGACTGATTTGTCCACTCTTTTCGTCGCCGAGGCCATTTTCTTGATCCCCTAATACCTCCATGTCCAAAATGAACTTCAAAATCTCCGACACCTGCAACAAGAGACCAGGATCCTCATCTATAGCAAGAAGACTGAGCAGAGACAAAAGCACATCATCTTGAGGGCATGGCAATACCACTTCGCGCTTCTCGTTCGGCCGAGTAAGAGTAGCGAAAGCAGATTGTCCAGTCTGTTCGAGCTCCTTTCGGGTAGTGTATTGGTCGAGACATCGCCGTCTGACCAAATCTGGGCAATAGGCAACAACCGTGGAAACCACTTCCAAGGCCGCTCCTTTTTCAGATAAATTCATGCTAGGGTCGGTCAAAACTTTGGCCAAAATGTTCAACAAGTTCACAGACTTTGGAATTGCATCATTGACTTGACCCTCTGCATTTGCTGCCGTGTCCTGTGACTTGTTGTCCGAGAGCTCCACTTCCAAAGAAACGAGAACAGAAACAAAATCATCCCTGTCTCCTTGTTCTAGTGACTTTTTGGCCATGTCAAAAAGCTCTTTCAAGAAAGCTAGACAACCCCATAATCGGATTTTGCGTGACGCCAAAGAGCCATCTTGCGGTACGAGGTGCTGACGCCATATCGATGACTTTGGCTTGGCAGTTTCGGTAGTATCTGCACTTGCATTGGATGGAACTTCTTGCTTGGCCTCCAACACTTCCATCGGTGCAACTTTCTCCGCATCAGATCCCATAAGAGAAGATTCCAATTCATCCCATTCCATACGTCCGACAATCTCCAGCTCTGTCCCCAACACACGAATGATTTTGGCAAGATAGCTGTCATTCAATGCTCCCCGATTTTGTGTAGAATTGGAAGGCCCCATGGTTACACCCTTGATCACGTCCGCATGAGTGAAGGTTTGTAGTGAGGACAAGGTGGAGAGACTGCCTTCATCCATTGTCGGTCTGAGCAATGTCTCCAGAATGTACTCAACACGGAAGGACCGATGAATAGCATTAATCAGGCCTTCGTCTTCCATCAGTACTACCGTGCGGAACTTTAGGCGTTCTCTCAAGAACCACCGATGGTTGGCCTTTTCTCGCAAATCTGTATCGTACTCCAAAGCTGCACACATATCTTCAAACACCCGCTCGTCGGTGACCACCAATTCGATCACAGACGTTTCATTGAGGAGCAAAATGGCTTTAACACATGCCGCCAGGGTAGCAAGGGCTCGAACATCTGCGTTTGACTCCGCGGAAGGAAACAACGCCAAGAGGGATTTAAGATAGGCACAATCGTTTTGAGAAATGAAACCGGCCAACGAGTCTCGTTGTTGAATGTGCTATGGGCATGTGTGAGTATCGTCAAGGAAAATGACAAGATAAGGCCGATTTACGTTCTGCTGGAATGATCTTACCTGAATTGAGGCAACGGTATCTGCAATTTCTTCCAAATTCTGAAGCATGGGAGGTTCTGGCAAGGGGGGTGACTGTGGAACATTGGAAACCATGTGTTGTCCACCACCTGGTGAATAACACGCCATAAACTGATCCCCAACATCGTTGTCCCTGCCCACTAGTGGATTATGATGTGTATGAGAGCGCTGTGCCGTTTCTGCCACATCCGCCCACATCTCCTCTTGCTGCTGTCGCTGCAAATCCGCATGATGAGCCGCCGCGGCGGCATGTGCCATATCTTGTACTGAATCCTCCTTGTGTTTCCCCTGCATAGACGACTTGGGTTGACCCAAACGGGCTTCGTTAGAGGCTCGACCGTTATCGGTTCCATTGCGGCGCGAAAGTTCAGCAGCGTTCGCTTGCACCCGTGTAATCTGACGCCAGACCTCCAGACAACCTGCATTATCTTGAAAGCTGAGGGCAAGGTCGACACCTTGCACTGGACTTCCTTCTTCCAAATACGGCTCACACCATGTAATGATGTTGTCCCCCTGTCTCTGATAGGCATCCCTCAAGAGTATCCTGGTCCTGAGTAGGATCCGAGGAGACGGTGTAGGCTCCCCAGGTTTGTAGGCCACCTCGGAATGCATACATAGTGTAGGTTCTCCCAAAATATGATAGATAGAGGCATCCCCCGTGAGATTGTCGGTATGGTTGTTGGATGCCCCCTTCTTGTACAAACACAAGATTCTCCCAGTACCACAGTCATCCCAGGAACCGTCCGCGTTGAGTCTGTAAAGTTTGACTCGCCAGCCCTCTGGTTGCTGCTGATGGGGTGCTGGTTTTTCGGGAAGTGGCTCCTGCTTGTTCGGAAGGGGCTCTGGTTGCGCCGGCGTTGGGGTTTGCGTAGGAGGGGCAGGAGTCGTGGGGTTTTGCGACGACGGTATGGGGTCTATTGACTCCTCAAAATCAGATTCGGACTCTGATCCTAGACTACTATCTGGTTCTGTCTCTTCCATATCGAGGTCGGAGGAAAGATCGGAAGCTGTGTCCATGGACATTCTCTTGGGAGGACCATCATCGGAATCCTCCTCCGAGTCAAAGTCCTGAACTACGGCCTCGGCTGCCATTCCTGTTGTCCCCATTCGTTTTCGTTTCCGATGTTTGCTTCCCATCGATTGTACATGAAATGACACTCCCTTGGCATGATCAGAGGAATCAGACTCGGTTCCAGTGGAAGCCTCATCGGGTGGCACTTCCTTGGGCGATTCAGCACGTGGCAGTGCAGCAGCCACTGACGCTCCTTCTACTACAACAGGCGATGATGAAGGACCAGCATCTTCCAAGGATTCTTCCTTCTCTGACATGTCAACTGCGACTCCAACCAGCGCAATGGCCTGGAACTGAAACCCTCCTGTTTGTGCTTTGTGCTCTCCAGTCACTTGAATGAAGGTCTACTTCAAGTGCCAGTAGCAGATAAAGCCCTCGCTAAATGCTCCCCCCAACCTTGTTTTCATTCAGAAACCCAACACGTTGGATTGTCTTTCTTTGAAGATGTTCAATACCAGGTAATTTGCTGTTCAAACCTCGTCTAATATCAAAAGGGTGATCTCTGTCCTATTGCGCACTCGACTACGATCGCCTGGTCCCACTCGTTTCAGTGTCGAACAGCGCGGCTAGCAGAGTGGGTTCATGGTCTGAAATCATTCCCTTCCGTCGTATAATCTCTTCTGGGGGAATAATGTCATTCCCAAAGATGTCTCAATGGCGTCACCATGATTATACGTATACCAGCAATTTGTGTCACAGAGACATGCGAGGGAATGCCACAGTACTAATGACACTGTATCACACTTATTAGCCGCAGCCATACTACTATGCCGGCAACGGACGACGACGAAACGAGTGGATCGCAAAAGAAGGGGCGAAGAACGAACAAAGGCAACACTTGTTCTGAACAGAATTAGCCTTTTTCACGCCACCCTCAATTACTCGTACCAATACAACTTACCGTGGCGCTTGCAATAGCTTTCGGCTAAAGTGTAATAATATTTCAAGTGGACAAGTAGCGTGGCACCAAACAAAGGCGACGATACCACTCTAGTAGTAGTTTCATTGTATTAGCTACCTAGTTAGCTAAATGCTATCGCCGCAGTCTCCAGGGCAGAATTCGGTTCCTTTTTCTTGGTACCAGAGGTACATTGTCGTTGCCCGTAAGTGGTGCTACAGGTATGGTGGTAGGGGACCTCATGCGGACAAAACCCTGGTCCTGTAGGACTTGCTGCCACCCCTCGCTGTACCATTCGGCATCGAAATTGATGGATTCTGGTGGCAATACTTTGTTTCGCAGAACTCACATTCCCAGTCCACAAACGTTCCGCGGCAGCTGAAGCACGAGGCCACACGCGACTCACAAAGTTGCTGGCGTCGACATGTTCCCCCCACATGCTGGCATGGCCTCCAATCATCAGCTCGGTGGCGCCTGTGAAGTTACGGGGATCACATTCATAGTAGTCTTCCCATCCTTTCTTGAGATGGTCCAAGTACCAGCAACCAGACAAAATGACTCGGAATCCTCGTTCTGTAGCATTTTCAATGGTGCCTCGATCAAAGTCGCTCTTCCAGACGTCCACAATCGTATCAGGAGTAATGCTCAAGTTTAAATTGAATACTTCCTGCCATACAATTGGCGTTTTGTCAAAAGTATCCACAATTCGCAATAACTTTGTTTCAAAGTATTCGTAAAGTTCGACAGTAGTGTTCATACCATGTTCTTTCATCCAACCAGAAATCTTGCTCGATTTGGCCCAACAATCAAAGTTGACTTCATCTCCACCCAAATGCACCATCTCGTCAGGGAATAGTTTATCTAAGCCTGTGTATACCTCCTTGACAAAGGAGTATATCTCTGGATTTGTTGGATCGACGGGGGATGACGGGTAAGGACAATGAGACATCCATTCGGGGTGGGATGGTGCCAAGGCACCAGTGTGTCCGGGCATGTCTACTTCAGGGACGACACGGATACCTCGGACATACCCTGCTTCAACAATTTCTTGAATATCACTCGTCGTGTATATCATTTTTGGATGAAAGGCACCCAGTTCTGCAATTTCAGGGTGACTTTCCATCTGATACGGCCAAGATTGTTCATCGACCATGTGCCAGTGTAGGATATTCAGTTTGTTCATGGCCATTGTATCCAGTGTGTCCAAGATCAGTTGTTTGGGAAGGTAATGACGACTGGTATCAATGAGAAGACCACGGTAGGAGTATGTGGGAGCATCCACAATATGAAGAGGAAGCCCCTTAACACATAACGTTGGACCAAGGGTAGGATCCAGCCAGCCAAAATCAAGAAGTTGCGACAGAGTCTCCAGACCCCTCATGGCTCCAAACACGGTTTCAGCCGTGACAGAAAAGGATCCAACATTGGCGATGATTTCATATGTTTCGTTGACTTCATGGTAAAGCTGAACATTGTCAGAATGCACAATCACTTCAACAACTGGAAAGGAATGCAACGAGATATTGTTTGGGTTCACAGAATAATCTTCTGGATAGTCCGGCAAAGTTGATATTGAACGATGCAACTGGCCAATAGATGTTTGAAGAACGACTCGGACATTGGAAGGTGCCCGAACCTGGATGGTCAGATTCTGAGGCCTAATGATACCCAGATACACATGAGGATTTGAATACCGCTCGAATCGGGCCGCTGGGAAAATTCTGTGAACCATGGTTTGATTTCGAGACGCCACCGCTTCTGCACTTGTTGCTAGTAGCACATATCCAAGTAGAATCCAAATCAGAGATAGGACCCAACATGACCGTTGCTGTTTTAATAATGGTAGCAACATCACTGCAACATGCGTTGTTGCGATGATGACAGAGTGCCCGGTGGTGGTGGTGGTTGTCAAAATCTGCCATGGTCAAAATACATACTCCTCATACATATGTCCAGTGACTGACATAGAATGTGAATACCAGACCCCTTTAGCGATGAGGTCGTTCCCGCCTTGAATCCCATTTCTCACGGCTTCGATTCCATGTGTGTCACATCCTTCGGTTGAGCCTCCCCACATTTCTACGAGACACTCACTCGTTTGGCGTTGAGGTGTCCTTGGAACTGCTCCTTCGAACTAGAAGCACGGTCCCAGCAAGCGGTGCTTGTAAATCCGGGGCGGTGTTGATGACTTCTCTTTCGAAGACAGCAAAGCAAAGCGGACGCCGCAGCAACACAGAGAACCAAAACCGGCAATAGAAGCGCACCTCTCTCACAATTCGATTTGGTGATCCTTTGGCGAAACCCCTCACCTGGAACGAACGATGTACGAAAGAGCAAGACTCAAAGGCCAAGCAGGGGCAAGACTACCCTCCGAGCAGCCCATGAGGTCACAATTTCGAACGCAACAGCATTCTCAAAACATTCCTTCCCCAGCAATCGCTTTGTGTGCTCTCAAGAAGTCAGCTCCACGCCGTATTCGAACACAAACCACAGTCACGATGTCACACACTCAGGTTCCCCTCCAAACGCTTTGCGAGAACTACAACTATCACCCCAACCGAGTGGCGCCTCCAAAGAGTCAATACTACAACCAATACTCTATGGGTGTTCAGAAAAGCAATCACGAAAACTGCCCCCCGCAGGGCTCATACTACTATCAGCAATCAGAACATGTTTACACCAAGACATCAGCACCATACTACCAGCAGCCTCCCCCACCTCAGTACCATCAATACTACGATGAGAATGCTTGTTCGTCGGGGTATGTGGTAGAAGATCTTGACTACATTCCTCCTCCTCCTCCCGTCAACCGCAATCATCCAGGATACGCACCTCCTGCACCCTCAGTGTATCGCACCTCCTTTGTAAACTCCGAAAACCCAAGGGATTATTCCAACCGAGCTCCAGTCCCGGGTTCTTACTATCACCCTCCTACTGATACAAGACGGCCGCTTTCAGTTGTTCCTGAAACCCGAAGTGAACCTCGGAAAGCAGCTGAACCAAGGGGGCAAGAAATCTCGAAGGCTTCTAGCAGAAAAGGTCAGCTCCAAGAACTAGATATCGTTTGCGGACGGGGAGCCCCTACCAATTACCACTACGGAAATCAAGTCTTCCAAAACATTGTTCAAGAATATCAAACATCGTACCTCTGCGCCAAACGCAGCAACAAGCCAAGAATCGCCCTTGAGATCCTTGACCGCGTCCGTGACACTGGAGCCCGTTTCGTTCGTCGAGAGAAAACGGCCGGGCAGTTTTTCTGGGTGGAAATCGAAGGCAAGGGGGCCTACGAAAAAGTCTGTCAAGCCTTGCGAGAGGGAGCCCCAGACTTGCAGCGCAAAATGCTATCTACGATGAAGAAACGAGAGCTTGGTGCCGGCAAAACTGCAGGTCCAGACAAAGAAAACTGACAATACTGATGCCAATACTATCAAATAAGTAAGCTAGAGGCAATGTTGTAATTTCAATTTTGAACGAACTTGGATAGGCAATCCAGACACATATCCAACTCTGAGACTTCTACCATATGTATCTTACCTTTGGAGCAGGTTCGGATAGACTTGAGACTGCTAGAAGCTTCTATCTTTCACTTGACCGACTGCATCTCTTGCTTGTCACACATCTCTATGTAATCGACTAGATCGACAATTCATCCGTTTTGCCTATCTCGGTGGGTATCCCCCCGTTGGAAAAACTGCCAGGAGATCCCACCTATCCAATCCATCGGCATTTCTTGAAGATTTGAATCATGGGTATAGATCGTGCTATTTCCCCTGCATCCCACCGTTCAATCTCGCTTCCGAACTAGTGGAGTCCGTGAGTCACGCCGTGCGTTGAATCTGCTAACGATCCCGCCACAATCGTGAGTAGGCATGTTCAGCCCCACCTGCTCCATACCTTCCGTAGATTGAAAATTATGTGGCTCTGTATATAACAATCCGGCCTACCCATGAAACGTAGGGGGAGCCACATCTAAGTACCTCACAATTTGGCGAGATGCTCTTGAGATGTGGGATGACAATGGAGGGAGGTGGGATCGAGAGAGCAGTTTCTGAAGCTAGGGGTATGATGTAAGACTAAATGCAAGGAGAAACAAGAGACTTCTTTTGAATTATCGAACTTGAAATGGATCCCATCTGAATTCTTCACTCACAATTTGGTCTCCGAGTCCAATCAACTGACCCAACACATCACATACAATCCCACCAACTGAAAGCAACACTGCCAAACAAACCATGATGACTGCTCCTTACACTATCCACATTGATGAAGAAGCTTCTCCACTCCAAGCTCGCGATCAAAACATCTTCCGACCGCTGACCAACACCAAGCATGATTTTTCGCCAAAGACGAGACGGGCCACCGTCACCGTGTCTAGTACGAGTACTTCATCGTCTGCCTGGCACCCACCACTTTACCGAAACACAACCTTGAGATCTAGTCCTTCGCAAGGCTTCCACTCTCGTACTGTTAGCACCCACAGCTATGGTGATGAGAACCAAGAGAATGGCACATCATATTCACTTCCGGTAGATTTCATCCCTCCAAGACATTGCTTTGCAAGGCCTCAAGCCGAACGAGACCCATACAGTTTGCGCGACAAGGATATTGTCTGTGGTCGAGGTGCCCCTTCTCTTGTCCACCCAGGAAACCAATCATTCCGTGAGCTTATCAAGCAACATGAACCCGAATATCTCTGCGCGAAACGAAGTGACAAGCCCCTGATTGCCATGGAAGTATTGGAGGAGCTTCGACGACGTGGTGTCCGCTTTGTTCGTCGCATCCACAAAAGAGGAGGCTACATTTGGGTTGAAGTGGAAGAGAACAAAGCCTATGACAAAGTCTGCCAAAGTTTGCGAGAAGGCGCTCCTGAACTCCGACGCAAAATGTTGGCGTCGGAAGTCAAGCACAGTAGCAGCGGCCAGCGCAATGGTATGATTGAATTTCGGGAACGACAGCGCCAATGGGACTGCATTTCACCCTTGCCTTGCTATTAATTGGGGGTTTGTTGAAAGCACGCGAATACTGATAGAAATAATGTAGTAAACCAAGTGATATGACTCATCGTTCTGAGATCCAATTCCTACTCAAGTAATCTACATGGGATGGCGAGATTCCGAAATAGATCTTCTGCCTTGGCAATCTCCAACTGGGAGTTTTCTTCTTTGAGGCAACCTGAAAAGCGAAACCAACAACCGTCAGTGCAACATGCTTCAGAATTGGCGCACTATTCGTAACCACGCCCCAAACAAATACTTACTGGCAGAACCACAGGCCAATCCAAATGCAAATGCTGTCAACAAGCTTCGAGAAGGGTTTGTGATATCACTTGGTAGTGAATGTTCCCAATCTTTCAGCGAGGCCAAATATGACTTTGGGATGGCGCTTGGAGACTGTTCTAGTGCTACCCATGCCGCACACGTTCCAGCCGCAACAGCGTCTCCTGCCCCAATGGGAAAGAGTGTGGTCCCCTCTGAGTCCAAGTGAGGAATATCTTGTCGATAAATGGCAACGTTGTCATTTTCCAACCGACAGCATAGGTGTGCAGCATTCTTTCCGTCCGTGACGGCAATCGCTGCAAGTTTGGAGGGTGGCTGGTACTTGGTCAGAAAGGCCGCAACTGACGTACCCACTGTGAAATCACTGGAAACCCCAGCGAGACTCTGTAATTCATGAATATTGATCTTGAGCAGCATAGGAGACAACAAAGATTGCATAAGTTTGTCTAGCCCAGCAACGGAATCCACCACACACAATGTCGTTGGTGTGGATATCCTTTGGTATATATCGGCGTATGTGGAAGCAGAACAGCCAGGTGGCATGCTACCCATGATACACAAACCAGTAGCAGAGGCCTGATACTTTTCGCACATAGTTAAAAGCTCTTGGTATTCTTGAGGTTGAATTTTGCCACTGGGTTCGACGAGCTCTGTAGTCGTGTCCGATCCCACAATGGAAGTGCACGTTCGAAGAGGTGCCGCCACGCGGACGGTGGATTCCTCTACCTCTGGTAAACCAAGCGTCGCCCCCAGAAGATTGTACACCGTATCTCCTTCCGGGCCAGCACCAAGGAATTGTACCAGACGGACATTAGAAGTTTGCAAGCAATGCAAAGCAATGGCAACATCTTGTCCCTTGCCTCCCACTCCTGTTTGCAAGTCACTGGCCCGATGTACACTTCCGGGAATCAAATTGCCTCCTTGAATCACAAATCGCTTCTGAAGAGCTCCATTCAACCCAACAACTATAATTTTGTCAGAAGTTTCCATTGTTTCCATTGTTTCGAGAGAACTGTGAAGGAAGCGATGCAATTACCACCGAATGGTTTCTTGCGGTGGTGTGTGCGCGTATCATGAAGTCCCGTTTCAGACACCAATTCTGTGACCCAATGGATCAAAACCTAAACGACGAAACCGCTCTTCACTTTTTGGCCCAGTCGAGCTCGAATCAGAGCTTTTCTTTCATCCAATGTCAAAGCCGCTGGTGCTACTTGCTCTTGCTGCAAAATGCTGTTGCGGTGACGCCGATACCACGAGGATTGAGGAGAGGAAGATTTGCACTCCTGGAGCTGGTCGTCCGAGAGACCTGTATATCGGCTTTCCAACTCATCCACAAAGGCATGTGCCTCGGCAATGGTGCGGACGTTCCAATTCCCAAACATAACATCTCGTAGATCTTCATGTTCTGAAAGATACCGAAACAAAAACTTGATCAAGTGGCCCCGAATCACCGCGAACGATCCACCCTTGCTGGATCCTTGGACACCAGGAAGGGGAGGAACCACGGTGGCACAAATGTCGAGGTAGTCGCGGGCAAATCCAAACTGTTGCTTCAATCTTTCACGAGGGGTCAAATGCAAAGAGGATTGCTGGAAACAGTTGGGAGTTTCAAGCAAGGCTTCCGATGACATGACTGCCACAGCCCCAGTGTCACGAAGCAACGTGTCAATGTCATCATAGTCTTCCATTCCACCATTGGCAACGACAGGAAAATCAGGTCTGTACTTTAGAGCAAATTCTATAGCTTGACGTATTTTGTCCTTGTGAACGGCCCCAATCTTCGTTTTGTTCTCTTCCAACGTACGACCGTGCACCGTCAGGAATGTGATGCCTGTATCCACCAAACGCATGATTCTCTCCTCTAACTTGGAATTGTCCAATGGAAGTCGAATTTTGGCAGACACGGCGGTAGACTCGGGTATAGCTTTTCGAAGAGCCGATAGTATTTCCAAGACTCGGTCTTCGTTCCTCTCCATTAGAAACGCGCCATAGTTGCCTCGTTTGGCAATGCCTTGTGGACAGCCACAGTTCAAATCAAATCCCGTAGCCCGGCCATCGGTCAGATCCATAATTCGTAACGCCGACTCCACCACTGCTTCCACATTATCTCCGGCTAGCTGGACCATACAGGGACCACCAGCCTCGGCCTCGCTGGGACTGGCTGGAATGGGATAATCGTTCCCCAAACACTCCACCTGACAAGGCAATAGCGGTTCAAAGTAGCCCCCCGCTTCGTAAAGATCCAAGTGTGATTTTCGAAACCCTTGCTCTTTGCAGAAATTCTTGGCATGAATCATCTGAGTAAACGTCAAGTCCACACCATGGTGCTTCTGTAACAGTCGTCGAAAGGGATAGTCACTAGCTCCCACCATGGGTGCCATGACACTACGAATGCTGACATCAGGATGGGAAGGCAATCGAAGACACTTTTCCTCTTGCACAACAATATCCTCTCTGGAAGTGCTCGACATGAATCGGGAAAGTCTATGTGCATGTTGCCTAGGGGAGAGGCGACATGGAAGAGGGACAAAGGCCATGGCAAATCTTGTTGAGTCAAAGAAAGCTAGAGTCCAAAAGATCAAGGAAAGGAGAGTCCAAGACGTTGCAAGAAAATGTTTGCTTCGCCTAGTATATGTAGATAACACTTTCACTTGCATGAACCAGCACCAGCACTCAATGTGAATGGGTTCATTTGACAGTGAGTGTGGAACAAAGTGATGATGATGGCTTGAGTCACGGCGTCCACTCATTTAACAAGACTGCACTCGGGAATCGGGAATTCCACTACTCGTACGAAGAAGATTAGCAAATTTTCTATCATGTTGGTTAGGCTTTCAAGAACAGTCGACACGCAGAATCATCTCTTGCCATGTAACGTCGATCGATAGTGGTCTCATGTATCGCCTTTTTTACTTCGTTAGCGACAGTATTCACTGCCCACCGCACTGCCTGACCAAGGAACCCTCCGGGACCACTACTTCCACTCTTCGTGTCCAACCCAACCAAGAGGTCATCTGTCTCTTCAGGCTTTTTGTATTCAACATCATAAACATTGTATCCCTTCTGGACAAAGTCCATCAGTAGGTCGTCGGTGGTCTTGATGTCATCGCAAAGACCCCTGGCCAGGGCTGCCTTGCCGTACCAAGTCTCACCGGTGGAAACGGAGTCCACATCCAGTTGGGGGCGATATTCCTTCAAAAAGCCAGAAAACTGTGTCAAAATTTCTTCCATTTCCTCTTTTGTCTTGTCCAAATCTTCTGGGGTTACTTTCTTGGTAGGAGTGACGGTCCTCTTGTACTTTCCAGCAGTGATGGTATGGAATTCCCTGAAATGTAAGGCTTGTTAGTACTGATTGTCGTTCCCCATCTCCCGAAATCACACAGGGTTTCTACTTACACTCCTTCTCGTTGTAATCGGTCATAAAAGTTGGGAATCTCTCCCACTACCCCAATGCTTCCCAAGACAGCAAATGGTGACGCCACAATTCGATCTGCGACAGAGGCCATCAGATAACCACCCGAAGCCGCCACTTGTTCGACAGCAACAGTCACATTCAATCCTGCCTCCTTCAACCGGACAAGTTGCCCAGCCGCAGAACCGTAGCCAACCACTGTTCCACCTCCACTGGATAAGACAACCACCGCTTCATCTCCGGGATTTGCACCACGAATGATAGCTGTCACTTCTTCACGAAGAGCTCCCAATTGGGATGCATACATGTCACCATCAAACCGCAACACAAAGGCTGATTTTCCTGGGGCCGTCGACGTTGTATTGCACTTTAAAATGGCAGACAGAGGCCGGTCTTGAAGTTGAGTCAACAAACTTCCAGAACCACGGACATGCATGTCTCCCAGCAGTGCTTCTCGTATGCCCAACCCTCGCTTAGGGCCCACAATGTCAATGACATCCACAATGAAACCAAGTTCCAGTTGTTTGATAGCTTTTTGCACCGTATTGATGGATGTCCACATAGAAGGTGTTTGAGGGGTACCAAAAATGCCACTGAGACTGGAGCTCAGCATTGACGTCGCGGTGGTTTTGGTGGCAGGAGCTGTGCCATTCGTTGGGATTGTCGGAACGAAAAACTGCCGAGGAGCTGCCGGAGTCTCAGGGGAAACACCAATTTGCTTCAAGGCAGTGGAGACAGCATGTGTGATGTTTCCCAAACCATTCAAACTAGGAAGCGACATTTTGACCACAAAGGTACGAGTAGGTGACTCGGGTGGAATATCTGCAGACTCAAGCCCTTGACGTTTTAGTTCCTTGTCAATGATTTCGGATGTCATGCTCGTTTCCAAGGAAACCAGTTGTCCCATGAGCTTCTTTCCTTGTTGAAGAAAATGTTTTTCCAACTCAACGAGTTTCGATTTGGCATCGGGGGGTAATTCATCTTCCGTGCCTGCGAGGGCACGTTCCAAGGCACGATCAAAGGCCTTGTTCCGATAGTGCGATGCCGCCAATGCCTTGGACTTGGTAGCTTTTGACATGGAGAAATCATAAGATTGTAGCATGTTGTTCAAATGAGTAACTTTGATAAACTCTTTTTGAGGAATCCCAAGATTGAGTTGTTGCTTGGATGAGGCGCCTTTTCGGAAGGACCTCGCAAAGAGCTGACCAAGCGTTAGGTACTCCTTTCCGTCTCCATACAAATCATTGTAAAGCATGGATACAGCCGTCTCCTTCTCCTCTTTGGGAACAAAATCCTTTCCAAAGTCTTGAAAGGCAGAATTCGTAGCCCCAAGGGTAAAGAGTGCGAAAAAGGCCGGAACAGCGTAGGAAATCACGGTCTGAATGAAAAACGAGAGCAAATCGGCATCCGGAGATCCATTGGCTGCCGTCGTCGATGTAGCCATGGACACTGCCTCTGGTGGTACCACATTGAGACTCGACGAAGTCGATGGTGACGTTCTAGAATATTGCTTTCCTCCCTTGGCCATCGGAGTCCAAGACACTGGCACCATAAAGGCGGCCGTTGAACCCAGGGAACATGTCAGCAAGAGAATTGGTCCAACAAACTTCATGACAAGGATGACCGCCCAACAATTCTAGCTATATTGACAATGCTGGCTTGGTATGATCTGGTCGTGTGGTTGCAAGGGAGAGTGCTTTTCGAGAAAGGCAACTACAATGCGAGGAATGTGATTGTGCGATGGTTGACGCCTGACGATTGGCCTTTGCGGGAATTTCTTAGTGTCATGGACTCGTTTGACTACCAGTATTGATGAGCAGCGGTCTAAATTCCTCTGCGGGGAGCAAAACTCAATAATGCCAAAGAGTTTGCTAAAACGAGAAAGGAAATCATAGTTGTTGTTCTACCAGTAGTACAGATGATCTATGCAGTTGAAACGTGGTAACTATCCCCCACCAGTTACTCTGATATCCTACATGAACAACATCAACAGCAAGTGCCGCTACCCTCTTCCCCTCGAATTTCTGTCATAGTATCAAAACCAATACCAAACTCCCATTAACCCCTCATAATACATACATTTGACGCGTTCCCTTTCCACAATACTTCTATTCCCCTTTTTCCTTTGGATGTGATGGATTCTGTGGCGCAGGAGTGGAAAGGGACTCTTCTTGTTCCTTGAGCTCGTCGTCCAAATCATCGTCCTCGTCATCATCCCCAACTCGCCAACCCACCTCGATTTCGACAATGATCCAAATCAGCAAAACCGTACTTAGATAGAACTCCAGTCCACCAATCAAGATGAACACTGGAAATATGTAGATGGCAGCCTTGGCCAGAGTACTTCGATGGATCATGTTCTCTTCCTGATCCAGCTTGAGATCCTTGATGTGTGCCGACAAGGAGGAATTGCGATTGGCCAACGCGTGGATAGTCCTCCGCGCACGTTCCATGTCTCGAAAGAGACTGGCTACCAAGTCTTGGGAGGATTCTAATCGAACATGATACGCAGCGGCTCGTTGTTCTGTATCCCGGAGACGCAACTGTAACGTTGTAGCATCGGACGTATCCAACGGTGCAAGAATGGGCTCTCGGATCATCACCACCTCGGAAGGTGGATTCTCAATAGTTTCTCGCTCCGGTTCCATTTGGTGCAAATCACCCATGTTTTCAAAGCCCATACCATTCAAGAGCGGTTCCGTCAGACTGGTCGTACCTTGGTCACGAGAAAGAATGGAAGCTTGCGGATCAAACGTTCCCAAGGTCTCTTCAAAGACTAGGTTGGCCCTGTTTTCCTCCGCACCTTCCTGGGTGGTTGAAGAGGGAAGCTGTGGTGCGCTGGGTTCCATCGTTTTCGGAGCCATGGGCTTACTAATAACAGGATTGGGTGGGGGTTTGGCCACTTCAGGCCCCTTTTCACTTTCAGATGACTTCGCCTTCCCACCAGGATTAGCGCGTTGATTTGACTCTAGCCCTACATCCGCCGGAAAGAGAACTTTTTCTGGGCCATGATCCGCCACAGCAGCTTGGAGTTGTCGCTTGAGATCTCCTGTTTCTTCCGCTTGCAAGGCTTTTATTCTACTCAAAGCTTCAATCTGCTCTCGAGCGTCTTCCAGTTCACGTTGCAATTGAAGCACGCTAGGGTGGTTGGGGTCTATGAATTCTTGCGTTCTTGTATTGCCGAAAATGGCCCTCCCCCATCGAGAAGATTTGTGAGAGGTAGTACGCGCCGATGTTTGAACATTGTCTTCAGCATTGAAGGGATCTGTTTTAGAAGGCGTCATTCGCTGGTATGCTGGAGGATTCACAAACCATCGTATCCCCCTCTTTTTGTGCTTCTTTGAATCAGAAGGTGGAGGCAATGATTTGGTAGGTGTCGTAGTGGGGGTTACAGTTTCCGATGGCTGCTGCCCGCTGTTCTTTTGCCTCACCATGGTCCCAGAGTACACAGCCCTTCGATGGCGAAGACAATTCCTAGAGGACGGACCGGACTACACTCTTGTCCTTTGGTTCCGAACTGCCAAGTGGAAGAGTTTGAACCCTCTCCGGGCAACATGTACGTTTGAGAAGTGTGGAAAATGCAATGAAGTTTGCTGCGTGGAACTTCACGGAGGAAATGACACCATGCTCATCCATCACATAGACAGTTATTTAACGCTTTCGTCCTTTGTGACACAACGACATGGGCGCCCATTTTTACATGTGCTCATGAATGAGTCACGAGGCTCGACAAGGACACACCCACCATTCAAATCTTTCCTTCCATTGTTGCAACTGGAGGCTAGTAGCATGACGAATGACGACTATTGACTCCACCCATGCCCCACCGCCGACAACTATTCAAGGGATTCTATTTTCCCGTTCCGTTCGGTCTACGTTCACAAGTCTCAGTTTAATTCCCTTGGATGAAGATGGCAACCCTCTTATTTCCGCTAAAGCTCCAGATTCCACGCCTTTGTTAGTACGCCTACAGTTTGCCCCAGATCAAGATACTACTCTGTTGCGTTCCTTTTGTCGACGAACCTACAAACTTGGTGATTGGGTTGTGGTTTCTGGTGGAAAATGGGAAGAGTTTTCCAACAACGACCAAACCCCCACAAACTCTTCTACCACCGAGTGGAGCCAACCTCGCCTTGTGGTCGATGTTGCTTCCACGGAATCATCTCCCCTTCAAATCCGCATATCACATTACTGGGACATGACAAAATGTCAAGAATGGCAACAAAAATACTTTCCTAGAAAAAACAACAACCATGTTCCGAAACGCCCTCGAAAGCCAGTGGAGGAGGTTGTGCCAGGGAAGACCAAGTCTTCCACCGACGTCGAAACCTGCAACCATCATGGGGGTGGCTTGGCCAAACGACAGCAAGGGGAACATATTGCCAAATTTCTCATTGCATCCATCATGTATAAACTTGCTACGGCTCAAGAAAAACTTGAATTTCCGGATTCCACCACTTGGTCCACCATGGACAAGGGTCCGTTTCCAGAACTCCGTCAACGAGCCATTGCGTATTTGAACGCTGGTTCTGGTGTCCTCGATGTAGCTGGTGGTTCTGGACATGTGTCTATGGCGTTAGGAATTATGGGGGTTCGAAGCACGGTGATTGATGCCAGAGAAGGAGTGGGGAAGCTGCCCGGTAGGGACCGAAAGATTTGGAACCGGGCCTTGAAAGGCTCCACAACTGGTGTCATGTCGGGATCACTGCCCTATTGTCAGCCTGTTGTCCCTTTTCAAGCGGTTCGTGCTTGGTTTGGTCATCGTCCTGGAGGAGTAGATGCCTCGTTTCGTCATCCAGACCAGCAAGAATTGGAAGTTTGTGATACGTCGTCACCGTTGCTCAGCGAAGCCACGGCGATTGTTGCCTTGCACCCTGACGAAGCAACGGCTGATATCGTGACAACAGCAGTTGACCAGAAGCTACCGTTGGTCGTCATCCCCTGTTGTGTCTTTGCGCGGCTATTTCCA
Source organism: Nitzschia sp. Nitz4 (assembly GCA_013372465.1). Classification (NCBI taxonomy): domain Eukaryota; phylum Bacillariophyta; class Bacillariophyceae; order Bacillariales; family Bacillariaceae; genus Nitzschia; species Nitzschia sp. Nitz4. Next base: position 181,705 of record WXVQ01000011.1, read on the forward strand.
GACCGTCGCATTTCATCCGGTGGAGCTCCGTCCAGGCCTGTTAGTACTTACGAAGACCTATTGCAATACCTGGCGTCGAAAAGTGAGACCATCCAACAGACGTCACTCCCGTTTGATGGCAAACACATCGCCTTGTGGTCCATATTCGATGAATGATCATAGCCGTCCTAGTTTAACGCAATCGACTGAGAACTTGTTTCAAAATGTATTGTCGCCTTTCTTCGTCATACCGCGATCTTCGGAACCCCGTTCCAAATTCTACTCTGCGGTAGTTGGCGATCAACTCCTTGCAGCGGCCTAGTTCAAATTGTGAACCTTCATTTGTTCTTTGATTGTAAACGTCGATATCCAGGCCATACTTTTTCTGGACGTTCTCCAAATTAGAAAAGGCTTCCAGAGAGGCATTGATCGCATTTTCGATCATGTCTGCAAGGTCTGTGGGTAGATTGGTCTCCGGGGTTGGCTCGGAATCTTCGAGGGGCTGAAACAAGGACAATAACCTTGCCTTCAATGCCTCCAGCCGAGAGATGCTTGAGTCATCCGACATCTTTTGCCGCAGAATGCCACACTTATCTCGGGCATCACGAAGTATTGATTCGGTAGAGATACGCGGCAAATCAATTTCTTCCGTTGCTCTGGTAACTTTGTCCTCCAGAACATTTACAAATTCGTCCGCTTGAAAAGGGAGCAAAGAGAAAACGCTCAAGAGACGTCGCATTTCCAAGGGACTGAGCTCGTTGACCTTATGGATAGCTTCTTGCGAAACAGATGAGAGAATATCTGCACAGACTTCACGAATCTCAATCTCTGGGGGTACAACAGCGGTTTCAACTCCTTCGCCACTATCATCATCGTCACTACTACGGGACAGAGAGTCGGTAACACCTTCGTGTTTGGCCCCAAGACCAGAGTTCAAGTCCGCAAGTTGAATGGATATCACTTCGGCCAATTCGCACAACATGGTCGTACTTGATGGAGTTGACACCTTGCCATTTACTGAATCCAAAACATCAAGCAGCAAAGTAGGATCACTGGAAGACAATTTCATCAAAATCAACCCTTTCAGCTAGAGGGCAGCAAAGTGAGAGTGGTCTTTGTAAACCGTATGCAGCGGGTATGGGTCGACATCTTACCAATTTCAATGAGTCGTTTGTCGACATTGATTGTACTTGTTGGACCGACAGCAAAATGCGTTTGGATACAAGTCTCAAGCGCTTGTATGCAGATTCTGGTACATCATCTTCCCGTGTATGCCTAACTCCCAGACAACCAAGCGCCCAGAACAGAGTGGCAATTTCTGACGGAGAAGCTGCTTCCAGTTTAATATTTCTTGAGACAGAATCGTTGCCAGAATCATCGTCAAGTGCTTCGTTAAGAACTTGGACGATCCTGTAGACAAAGCGACCAGTGCTGAGTTGCCTACCATATCCCTCAGCATCACTATGCACCGCTGCCTCTAGAATCCGAACAATATCATGAATGGAACACTCTCGCATCAACCGTGCACTCTTCGAGCTGAGGAGACGAACAGCGACGTCGGTGAGCTTCAGACCTCCTTTGATTTCAGGGTGCTTGATGAGCAGTCGCTGAAAGGCACAAGCGGCTTTACACAACGTGGACGGATCGACAGGAAGGTCTCGAAGTAGAGGGAGGCGAGACCTCGAAGAAATCGAATTGTCGTCGTCGTCGTCTCGCGACTCAAATGCTTGTTCCAATAATGGTTGATTGCCCTTTGACCTGCCAAAGAAAGAAGAAAACAACGCAGTGTACGTTCCTTGGGTGGTGGCCTTGTTTGCAATTTTAGGATAAGCACAATCACCTCTCTCCCATTCATTGAGAGAACGTTCAACAGTTGAAAGAATCCTTCCCAGACTAAAAGCTACCGAACTGTCATATGCTTCCCTATCTTCCCCGTGAAGTTCCAGAAAAGCCCAACAAATTCGCAACTGACAAGAAATTGATGAGCACGAAAACACAAACAAAGTGAGGTTGCAAATGCAGTACTCACCAAGTTTTCTGTGTCAAAGATATTGATGTTCGCAGATGCCTTCTTCAATGCCAAGGTAGAGAGTTCCAATATGTCCTTGTCGCTCCTAGCGGCATCTGGAACTTGCGAATACACCGATAGCATACAACCAAGGGCCCATACAAGCCTTCCTAGCTCCGGTGGCTGGAAAACGTCAATGTCACCGGTGTATACCTGTTCCCAGGCGCTGTGTGCAATCCAACTCATCAAAGACAAGGACAGTGAACTTGGCTGGTTGGCACGGGTATTTGAAAGTTCCGCTTCATATCTTGAAACAGCCCAGGCAAGGTTGGACAAGTCAGCACCTGACAGTCCTTGCGTACCCTTCTCGCCCATCATGGCAACTATTTCAACAACCACAGGGACAATTTTCATTCGTGAACTGTCTCGCAACTCTGTGACAGCCCATGCAATACAGGCCATATCCGGAGGGTGAAACACCATGGCCTCTTTCCCGATGCCTACGTCGTCTCCCTGGATCACCGAATCACGAACTTGCGTCGACACTTCGGAGGCCTGGTCGAGGTTCTTGGTATCCTTCGTTTCAACCATTGAGACATTGTTCTGGATGGGGACCCCTTGACGCACAGCCATAGAAACAGTCATATTCTCTAACTCTAAACTTTGAGACGGATCGCTTTCACTTGAGGAATCACCATTGGCCTGTGAAGCTAGCAGGGCGGCGGCATCAACAACTTTCAGTGTCGTTGTTTCTTCTACAGGAGGGACTTCACTGTCCAGATCAGTCACTGTGGCAGTTTCAAGTTGATTATATTGTGCTTGTCTGAGATCGGATGACAGCCATGAGAAAAGCCTCGAAAATGCAGCTCTCTGCAGCTTCCTCGCTGCTGTTGATGGTAGAGAGGATGAACGTAACTCGACGGTGCTGTTGGAGCTTCCGTGTATAGCCAACGCCCAAACTAGATCGGTCACCTCCATGGGTGACAATATCGTGAGAAAGTTGGAGTCAGTACCGTTGAAATTCTCCTCAGATGCGAAGTCCGCCACATTTGCCACTCCCGTTTCGTTGGCAAGATGTTTCGTGGTACAGTTTCCTTGCAATGGCTGTAGTGAGTGTTGTTGTATGTCTCGATTCAAAATGGAGGAACAACTTTCCAACAGCTCATCGCTGTTCAAACCAGTACACGCTCGCACACAGGCGAACGTCCAGACTGACAATGCTGCATCTTGAGCCAACTCTTGCTGATCTCTGCTCTCCCCATTGTTTCTGCCAACATCAGACTCCACCCGAGCAGCGAGGCACTCACGTATGTGTATTGAAAGCGCCTGTAAAACATCAACAATTTTCTCCCCTCCTAGTGATTCAAGGTGGTGACCGCCAAGAACTGCAATTCCCCAAGCCGCACGACATGCGTCACGAACACTCAGATTGCATTTCTCGGAGTCCTCCTCAGGCGCAGCCGGCAAATCATCTGTAGATGATTCTTTTTCACGTTTCCGTTTCTCGACATTGACACTCGAAATTATGCACTCCACGAGTTGTTCAAATCTCCTATCAGCTACAATGTCCTTGTAGGAGGGTATTGGCCTTTCCATCGATGTATTATCCAAAATCTGCGACTGTGCTTTGTCGTAGTGTTCACATGCATGACCCATGATACCAATGATACAAGCAGCAACGCTTGAATCTATACCAGAGCGTGATGAGTATACACGTAGATTGACATCCGGACTTTGTTTGATTGCTGGAACCTTGGGAGCTAGGTAGTGTAGGAGCCTCCGAGGGTGCGGAACATTTTGTGCATTGGCATTTTCACCAGGGGAGCTGTTTATCGACTGTTTCAAATCAGTGATATACGTATTGAACCGTGAAGATATAAGTTGTCGCAATGCGGAATGTTCGTCGTCGCTTTCGGCTGGAAACTCCCCACATACCGATGGGATCAAATCAGCACAATGAAGCCTGGATTGAGTCAACGGGGACCCTGTTCTGATAGGGGCTGCAGATTCTGATAAAACTGTGGATTTGGAGCTTGTGCTTTCGCCATCCGCCGATCCTCCGCGGAATTGGGGTAGATGTATCGAAGTCAATGAAAGCTTGGACACTTTCCTCAAGGGCAGCAGCGACGTGGCAAACGCAGAGTGCTCCAAGTGCAACACACTAGTGAATATGCACAGGAATAGAATCGTAATACACATTGCACCCCAAATCCTTTTGTCGGTGATCCGATTAAGTTCGTTCCCTGGCAACCCGCCGATGAACTGGGACAAGCAGCAGTGTTAATGCGTGATACGTCTTGAAATGTGGCAATGAGGCACGTGTTTGTGCACGCCTTTTCATTCAGCTAATATTCTCGCATGATTCGGACTCACGCACTTCATTCTCGCCGCCAAAGAAACAATGTTCTTTGAACCAACTATTGTCCCACCCGTAATAGATGAGAAGGAATAACAAATCAAGGGAGTGCATTCTACTTCTAGCAAATACTCATAGAAAATGGGGCTCAAGGAGAGGAGAGTGGGGTTGTGCAGAAGAAGGAGGGTACGGGCAACTAGTATTGCTCTTGACAAACAGTGTCTTGAAGAAACTGATGGCCTCGCGGTACACCTAACACTCTAATATATTCCAAGCAGTGCGGCATGATGAACAATTAGGATGACAGGACTCTGCTGTAGTGTAATCTGGGAATGCTGTTTCCCGGCAGTTTGGATGCAACGAAACTGCACCATCCAAGGTCCAACGTACGTACGTCATCCGAGACTTATGATCGCACATCAACGAAGAAGAGCGACATTCTCCTCCTCTTCTTTTTTCCACTCTAGATTCCTTTCGCTCACGCATCATCCTCCTCGTCAACAAGAGAACCCTTGGATCGAGAAGCGTGAAACTGAAATAGGAATTCTATTTTCACCATGAAGTAAGGAGAGATGTCGGTGAGATCTAATTCTAGAGTTAACTATCGCAGTGGTCATACAGGACGTTGGTGGAGATTGGAACCAATGTTGGATCCTTTAACAGGAGGTCTTGGACAACATCAACAGAACCTTCGCGGCAGCTTGACTATCCTCAAACTCCGTTCGAGGATCAAGATGATGATCCGCTACACTATTGTCAGTTCCTCCCCTGGAGGAAACGCTAGTGTCACTGATAACTTGAGAGGATGTAGAATCATGGTCATCTGCCACGGGGGTGGTAGAGTGTTCTGGAAGTGGACAATGGAGACCTTGTACTCGTAAAGATACTTCTTGTTCCACTGTAGTGAGAGCTTCTTCCTTTCGATGACGCCGCCCCTCCACAGTTTTGGCATCATCACACAATTCCACTCGTTTCAATTGGAGAACACTAGAGATATCATCGGTGCCCGTCTGAGCCAAATCTCGATTTACCCACAGGGCTGTCGTCATGGAACCAGTTGCACTGAATGAACGGACATGTACGAAGCCATAGTAATTGAGTTGGCGCCGGAAAGTCTTGAAGTTCTTTGTGTTGAAATACTTGGGAAGCACTTGCGCTGCAAACTTATCCGTAGAATGCAATACAAGTAGTCCTCGTCGCCATTCCACAATACCCGAATCTTGTTCGGCTTTGAGCATATCATGAAGGCGTCGCACGAAGCGATTAAGTCTTGGCCCGGGCTGGGAAGGTTGGACATCTGGCGGAGGGCTTGGCGTCTTCAGTTCTTCACTAGAATGGCTCAACAGGGATGTTCCTGAACAAAAAATCCGAATGTGAGTGAAAAATGACCCCCACCAAAACAAACTTGGACGGGCGAATACATACCATCGTTGACCCTGCGTTTGGGATGGGTTGGAATCCCAGTTGGGACACTGAAATTTGGGAATTGGCACGTTGTTGTTGAACTCTCAACAAGTGGTCTCTGGTATTGGTCTGGAGAGACAATGGCTACAAACTTCCCCAAAGGAACGTTGGGGATGCTTTGGGCGTTCTTTGGCGAATGTTCCACTCCTGGCAATGGCCTGGGTGCGAGAAGTGGCATCTTTTGAACCACTGGAGACACATGAACTAATGAGGATTGCTTTCCTACATGTATTGGATTCCAACGAGGCGATCGACTTACTGTTTCAGCAAATTGAGTATAGGATATAGGTTTGGCGTGGAAGAAAGTGCCTCCGAGGCGAACGTTGATAATGGCGCGTGGCAAACTTGTGCAAGTGGAAAACCAAACTTCTGAAGCAACAGGACCAACTTCTAAGACTCCGAATAGAACTACAGTATTGCAAGGTGTTGTGTAAGGTTGCACGCAATGAAACTCTTTGTGTTCTCGGTTCGTGACCCGCCGATGGCTGTGATGGACCTATCGAAAAAAGAGTTCCCAAATTTAGTGATCCAACGAGCCGTGGACGAGAGTAGTGTTCGTCGTCCGAAGTGGAAAACTCTCGCCGAGGCAGCAGCAGGGAACCCCAAAGATACGAAGAGTGACACCTCGCTTCGCCTCGTAGTTTGACAACTCGCATGTCTCATCCAATTAAATAGACCGAACGGTGGAAAAAGTGGTGGGAACGAGAAGACCCCATATACCGGTAGTTACTGGTCATTGGGAATTATGCGTGAACTCGGCGATTCGTGCTTGTCGCTTGCTACCTGGGCACTGTTGGGCAGTTGCGCATTTCCATTCTTGCGAAAGTTGGCAGCATTTTTGAACGGGGGGGCATCGGGTTTGTTACACAGAAGCAACCTCTGTTCGAATCCAACGGCAAACCACGAAAGATGGGCATGCAATGATGAAAGAGGAATCAACAGCAGTTTGCAAACAACCTTTGTGTGTCATTGCCTAAAGGCGTTTGTGCGTTTTTCTCTCCAAAGAGGAAAAGTTTCATCCGTCTGGCTGTGGAGAGTTAATGAAGGCAACACCCGTATCTCGTCCTATCGGGACAGGAGGGTGGTCATGGGTTGCAGCTTTGTAGTAGTACCGTAGTATCCAATGATGTGTGTATGCTAGGAGAGGAAGGAAAACATGGGATATTTTGGAAACACCTGTAGTTTAGTGGTTGCTACTATTGATCCGACTAGTTCTAGCAGTGGCAGGATGAATGGCAGGTTTTGAGAAATTCATGTTGCGATAAAGAAAGATATTGGATTCACACACGCATGTGATACCCGATCGTGATCACACAAGACAGAATCTACTGCTTATCGAAGAAATTCTTAGCCTTGGAAATTCCATCGTTCCAGTAAGAGGAAAAGGAGCCTACTTCCCGGACAGCCGCCTATACAAACAAATGAAGGCAACAATGTGAGTGGTGATAGTGACAAGGTTGGAATGAGAAGAAAGATAATGCACACCACGTGGATTCCTATATTCCCTTGGTCCATTCCAATATCTTGAAAGACTAAGCTAGTCCGAAACTCATGTCCCCGAACAGTAGACCATTCGTACTGGTATCCTTGGTGGATGGAACCATCCAGCAGCAGAAATATGTACTCTCAATCAGAAAATGCTTACCTGTGAAGGTTTACTGGAAGCAATACGGTCCTTAATACCCTTCCATTGTACGCGAAACTCATCCTCCGCCCATTCTGGAAATAACGAAAACAACTATGTGAGGTGCAATATCCATTGTACATCATGTCCATAGAAACGCGGTCAATGGGGAAAATGTGACAACGTTTCCCCCATCCCACGAATCCATAAACTCCGCTGAATAGCAATCGTACCTGCCAGAGGCCATTTATACGTCAGCCGATTCCGGTACGACAGTTGTTGATGGTTCAATAGGAAGGCTGTGCCGGAAACCGCAGTGCCTGCCAGGAAGGAAGGAAAGTGAAAGGCCATCGTGTGTGAAAGGTGAAGGTTGTTTGTTGTACAAGTACGCTGTTGTCAACCAGTTGCGCAGCAAGGTGGTGGTGGTGTGGTTGTTGTCTTTTTGGATCGCCCGATATTCTCGCCGCCGCGTCATCGTGGAGCAAGATTCACCCGTGAAGTCAAAGGAGTCAAAAAGGCATTAACTGAAATCGGCCGAGTCGAAAGCAATTGGGAGAAAGTCGACTTATTTGACTGCATGGGCATCAGCGACTGCTGCCAAGGAGCAAGGCAAAAATGGCAAGGCGAGCACAACTACGAGTATAGGTCTACAAAGTCACGTTACAATGAATCCGTTGCAAGGCTTGGAAAATACCGTCGGCAAGGAGATTCTTGAAGAAATTCAAACGTGTAAACTCTTGGTGGTCGGAAGCGGTGGCATTGGATGTGAACTCCTCAAGGATCTCGCACTCTCTGGATTCCGACATGTGGAAGTCATCGACCTCGACACAATAGATGTTTCCAACCTCAATCGTCAACTCTTGTTCCGAAGTCAACATGTCGGCATGGCCAAGTGCACCGTAGCTTGTCAAGTGGCCACAGACATGGTGCCGCCCGTCGCGGAAGGTTCCTCCTTGGCTCCTGTGGTCTATCTAGCCCATCATGGAAACGTCTGCGACAATTCCAAATTCAATGTCCAGTTTGTCAAGGGATTCGCTTTGGTCCTGAATGCTCTTGACAATGTGGAAGCCCGTCGCAGGGTTAACCGTCTCTGTTTGGCAGCCCAAGTGCCGCTGGTAGAAGCTGGAACCACTGGATATTTGGGTCAAGTCACTGTCATTCATGGGCCATCTCAAATCGAATGTTATGAATGCAAGACACAAGAAACTCAAAAAGTGTATCCTATTTGTACCATTCGGAGTACTCCAAGTATGCCTGTGCATACCATTGTTTGGGCCAAGGAATTGTACAAGCTTCTGTTCCACTCGCAGGTGAAAGATAGTATGCTCTATGAAGATCCAGCGGGAGAGGAGCCTAGTACTTACATGGAATCCGTGTCTGCGATTCGGGAAGCCCTCAAGGCATCTTCGGGCGACATGACATCTCTCATTTCGACTTTGCTGGAAAAGCTCTTTGTCACGGAGATTCAAAAGCAACTCGATATGGGGCGCTACAAGGCTGCCAAAAAGACACCTACGGTTTTGGATGCAGCCATTCTGAAGGAAGGGGTATCCTTGGCCGATGCAGGATCGGGCTTGCCTAGTTCCGAGACCTGGTCGATTCCTCAATGCATTGCACAGTTCCGAGAATGTGTGCAATGGGCTGCTCAAGAAGGGCAAACCGTCCTGGAAGTCTTTGACAAGGACGATGACATGGCCATGAGATTTGTCTGTGCTGCATCCAACTTGCGTAGTTCTGTCTTTGGAATTGAGCCGCTCCAGAGTTTGTATAGTGCCAAGGGAATTGCGGGCAACATCATTCCTGCGATTGCCACCACCAATGCCATTTGTGCCGGACTCCAGATTCTACAATGCTTTCGTATTTTGGAGGAGCAGCTGAAACTTAAAAAGAGTGGAGGATCGGCCGGAGATTTGGTGCTTCGAGAAAGTTGCAGCTATGTCAGTTGTCTGAGAAACAAGGTAAGCTTTCGGGTGATGGCTGTTGTTCACACTCCATGGCAAAAGTGACCGGTTCACTCACCAAAATGCTGAATAATGATTCCGCAGACACGAAATGGATTGTACCTGACAGCTTCCACATTGGAAGCACCCAACCCCAACTGTTTTGTTTGTCGAAATGCCACCATCCCCTTGACACTCAACGTCAATGAGTGGACCTTGGAGCTATTGTTGCAAAAGATTGTCAAGGCCAAATTGGGTTTTGAAGCACCCACGGTTCTTATCGACGGTGATTTTGTTTGGGAAGAAGGGGAAGGAGCCGATTCTGCCGAATTCGAACCCAACCTCTCCAAGGTCTTGTCGAAACTTCCTTGTGGAGGTATTCAGCACGGAACCGTCTTTGAGTTGGATGATGCAACGCAGGATCTAACCATTCAAGTTAGCGTTACGCATCAGGAACAATGGGATGTAGAGGATACTGGAGATTTGCCATTCTTGGTTGGCGGAACTCCTCCCAAGCCCAAAGAAGAGGCCCCCGAAAAGTCCGCAGCATCTACAGAGGAGGCCCCTGCCGTCGCCGCCAAGGCTTCGGGCGGAGATGACATTGTACTGGTCATTGATGACGATGAAGATGAGGGCCCTGCAGCTGGAGACAAGCGCTTTGCCGAGGATGAGCTTGGACCTCCTACCAAAAAGGCTCGAGCAACGGAACCGGATGTCATTGCCATTGAATAGAGTAGGACACAATTTAAAATGTATGACCAGTTGGGGAACAGGACGGCAAATGCCTGCAAAATGCTTAGAAAATAGTTACGTCATCTCCTGTATTATCGAATGTGTCATCAATCAAGGTGAAAGTTGAGCTTTGCACCGGGTAAACTCGAGAAAAGCGGAAAATCTAAGGGTTCATTTGAGTCTACTACTATGTACTGCGAATGGTAATCCTTTTGAAGCTACCTGCAATGTCCTCGCAGTTTCGAATGATATTGGAGTCGGATGGCTTGAAGTAAGTCTTGCTCTATAAATTTTCCATTTCACCATCGAATTGATTCACAGCCAGTTCGTGCTGGGTTATGGATTGTGGATCGGTTTGATTCCAAGACTCTATTACCGGGTATTATACGTATACTCTATAGTTTCTAGTTTCGCAGTTTTTCGCATCACCTGGGAAACTGCGACCACATCGATTCCCTAGTGGAAATGACGTTAAATGAACAAAAAATCTTGACATCGGATGGGGGGAAAGCCGAGGAACACCGGTTCGTGTCTGACACACAAGCTAGTTCGAACGTGAAGCTACTACCCACAAATCCATTGGCGTGAACCTCTCTCTGCACCATCCAAATCCAACCAGTACATTATAGCAGAGACCATGATCAAGCCAGACAGCAAACGACAAGCCTCTGTTGGAGAGGATGGCCTCTTGGTGCCCGATCATCATTCTGCCGATCTTTCTTTCCGATTCAGCAATTATCAAACAATGCCCCCTGCGCCTGCCTCTTCTCCTGGTTTGAATGGCAGTAGTGTTGGACTTGGAGAGGCTAGCACTTTCCGAAGTAAGGCCATGGCCCGTCATTGGATGGGGAATTCCAGACGAAGTATTTTGCAAAACTCCCTTTCACGCTCCGAGCGAATCGCTAGTATCTCCGAGACACAGCCATTGCAGGGAGGTCCCAGTGGTACCCCAGGAAATTTCGAAACGTTGGAGGCTCTCAAATCCATTATTTTTGGAAAATATGTCAGCGTTTTGTTGATTCTAATGCCTTTTGCTATCTGGGCCCATCATGCCGGATGGAGTGCCACCTCCGTCTTTTGGCTCAATTTTTTTGTCATGATTCCATTGGCTTCTATTTTGGGAGACTTTACCGAAGAGGCGGCTCTGCACACCAACGAGTCGATTGGTGGATTGCTCAATGCCACATTTGGAAATGCCGTGGAAGTTGTGGTTGGTATTCAGGCTCTTTTGGCCAATGAAATTCGGGTGGTCCAAGCCAGTATGATTGGAAGTATCTTTAGCAACTTATTGTTGGTTCTTGGGTGTTGCTTTTTCTTTGGAGGCCTCTATTACAAGGAACAAACATTCAATGCGACGGCTGCCACTGCTAACATGGGATTGCTTGCTTTGAGCAGCATTGCCTTGGTCTTGCCAACTCCTTTTGCCGAATACTACAATATCCAAGACGAGCACGTTCTGATTATTTCGCGTTTCGCGGCAGTCTTTTTGTTTTTTATGTATGCACAACTGTTGGTATTTCAGTTGCATACGCACAAAGATATCTTTGACGAAAAGGAGAAAGAAGATGACGAGGATGGTGAAGGAGAGGAAAAAGAGGAAGCTTCCATTTCCATGCTTGTTGCTTTGACCGGTTTGTTGGGTACCACTCTTGCTGTCACCGTATTCTCTGATTATCTCGTAGGAAGTATTGATGAGTTCTGTGAATCGTCAGGTATCAGTCGTACCTTTGTGGGTTTGATCATTTTGCCCATTGTTGGAAATGCTGTGGAGCACATTACGGCCGTAACCGTGGCCATGAAGGACAAGATGGATCTTTCCATGGGAGGTGAGTGGATCATGTGATCATGGTTAGTGTTGTTGATGTATCCCCCATTGTCTCATTCTTCTGTTTTCAGTTGCTGTTGGATCTTGTACCCAAATCTCGTTGTTTGTGGTGCCATTGATGGTGCTCGTTGGTTGGATCACCGACAAGCCCATGACCTTGAATTTCCCTCATTTCGAGATTGTCCTCTATGTTCTATCTGTGTTCACTGTATCCGTTTGTGTCTCGAACCCCAAAGGAAATTGGCTAGAGGGTTCTTTGCTCATCACCACCTACATTATGATTGCCATTGGCTTTTGGTTCGAGAAGGTCATCAACTTTTAAGGATCCAACCGTAGGCAGAACTAGTAGAAAACGTGGGGAATAGTGTGTTGATTCAAAAAGATAGTAACAACAGTACCGATTAGGATAGCATTTTATTTCTTGGCCATCATTTCCTCCATATTGGAAATCAAATGCCGAATGCGGTATTCTTGCTTGGCCACCAAAGCTTGAAGCCGGGCATTTTCTTGCTTGAGTTCCGTGACTTCTCCCGAACTCGCAGTGGCTCCCGATGCTGCCTCCTTGGCCATTTGCTCCCGAATCTCCCGCAAAGTATTCAACATTTCAGCTTCTCGCTCTCGAATAGCGGTTTGAGTAGCTTGGAATGTGGCACCTTGCTCCAAGGCAGCAATTCGTTGTTCAAGTGTGTCGGTCTGGAGGGCAAAAAGTAGGAAGAAGCAGATTGTTTGGTAGTTGTTGTTGGTGGTGGTGGAAGCGGGGACATGCCAAGACACAAACAGGAGTAATCACAAAAGATGAGCAAGTCATTTCCAAAGTCAGTGCCACCCATGCTTCACAATACGTACCATGGTTGAAAAAGAAGAAGAATGGATCCTTCGTAAGGGACAGTTCTGCTGGGTGTTGGCCGTTGCTTTTGTGGTTCTTGTAGAGCTCTTATAGCTTGTTGGCAGCCGAGGGGAATGTTGTTGGAGTGAGTCAAAAGAGTCATCTGCGCTGACGTCACGCCAGTCATGGCGGATGTAGGCTTGGCGATGGTTGTCCTCTCTTGCACAACGGACACACGAGGAGGCCACCACTGTCTTGAACAGAATCGGCTCATCCTTTCCTGCCGTGGCAACCACAACAGGACAACTGTTTCCCTTCTCTATCATACTCTATTGATAGTATAGTACCATGGCCTTTGAATATGCTTGGTGGGAGTACTTTTTGATCCCCTGGATTGCAGGTATCGTTGGGTATGCCACCAATGTGGTGGCCTTGCAACTCACGTTCTATCCCTTGGAATTTTTCGGGATTGAATTGTTTCGGCTAAAAAATGAACCTTGGGGATTGTTTGGATGGCAAGGTACGTATGGGATGGTGATGGGAACTTGTTGTGAAATGCAATATGATCTATTGTATGCTCAATCCTGATGGTCGTTGTGTATATTATTGTTGTATTAGGTATCATTCCAACCAAGGCAGAAAAGATGGCTTCCTTGTGTTTTGACTTGATGACTACCAAACTATTCAACATTAAGGAGATTTTTGGAAGGTTGGACCCCAAACGTTTTGCCGATATCATGGACGATGTTGTCCTTCTCATGATGGACGAAGTCATCAATGAAGTTGCCAACGACTTTATGCCCGAGGCTTGGAAGTCCATCCCACAAGAAGTCAAGGATGATATTGTTGTAACGGCTGGAAATGAGAGCGGCAAATTCATGGCTGCGTTTATGAAGGATATGCAGGAACATATTGATGATGTGGTCGATATCAAGGAAATGTCCGTGTCTGCTTGTGTGGCCAACAAGGATTTGATTGTGCAGATTTTTCAAGAATGTGGAGAAAAGGAGTTTATCTTCATTCGGCAATCAGGATTCTATTTTGGCTTTTTGTTTGGTATCATTCAAATGGTTATTTGGTTCTTTTATGATGCTAGTTGGGTTCTACCTGCAGCAGGATTCCTGGTGGGATGGTTTACCAACTGGATTGCCTTGAAGGTCATTTTCAAGCCCATTGATCCAATTTACGTTTGTGGATATCCCATCCAAGGACTCTTTTTGAAGCGGCAAAAGGAGGTCTCGGAAGTCTTTGCCCGTATTGTTTGTGTCGAAATTTTGCATATCAAAGCCATGTGGGAAGCCATCTTTACTGGTCGACTAAGCAAGAATTTCTTTGCCATGTTGAGAGCCCACACCATTGTTTTCACTGGAAAGTTGGTGGCGGAGATTGAACCCTTGGCTATTGCTGCCATGGGTGCCGACAAGTTCTTTCAAATGAAGGAAAGTATCGCGCAAAAGGTCCTGGAGAAAATCCCCGATGTCATTGATGTCTCTTATGCATACACGCAAGCCGCCTTGGACATGGAGACTACGATCCGAGAAAAGATGACAGAGATTTCGTCCGCCGATTTTGAGGGAGTTCTTCATCCTGCGTTTGAAGAAGATGAAATTCAACTGATTGGTATGTGGTTTGAGTTGTTTCCAACCTTGCAATGACTCGTTCATGATGAGATTCTCACCCATGTTTTAGCCGTTGGAGGAGTTTTGGGTGCTGCCGTTGGAGTCATTCAAATCTTCACGCTTTTTGCCTAATCCGTTTCCCAGCTCACAGGAAACATCATTGAGGTTAGACTCATCCGTTGTGTTGCTGTGTTCGGATATCCCTTCGACATTGGTTGTTGTACTGACAGGATCGACTACATCCCTAGACTCTGGCGCACTTTCGTAATGTGCAGCTTTCCCCCATCGCATTGGATGCATGGTCGCCCAGGAAGGCATCCAACGGGACACTCCCGATGTCGATGACGATGAAGACAACGAAATTGTCTCCTTGACCACCGACACTCTCAAAGAATCACAGTGCCGTTTAAACCAAATTCGATAAGGAAAAGTTAATCCCAGTAATGTGAAAATCCAGAATACGTGCAAATTGAACAATTTTGCCGAGGGCACACCTTCGATGGCACGAACTGCTAGTACTGTGGGTCTGTATCCTTTAACTGAAAAGATAAATATTGTTAGCGAGGCGTTCGTCGATGCAAACAGAAAAATACAGAACGTATACGTCATACTCACCTTCAATCTCGGTACAAAACTCTGTAAACTCATCGTCTCGTCCATGTTCTGTTACAAACTCAGATTGTTGTCGAAAATAGTCTTCCCGAGTGGTAACATCGTTGAGAACCAACAATTTGCTGAGAATAATTTTGGTAAAAGGGGCAACCGACGAAGACACTGCAGCCTGCCGTTTCCAGACACCTGCGATAGTTTTGTCGACGCAGCTGTATATCGATTACAAAAGAACAAGATAATAAGTCAATAAAGCCTGACCATAGCCAACATACCAATCAAAAACCAACGTACCCATTGTATTGGTATGTCCTTGTAGCCTTGTTGGTGACTACTTTTCTTGTAAATGGGAACATGGAACCACAGTTGGGTTTGGACCTGGGCATCATATCAAAAGGTTGTTTCGGTCGGAACTTCCGAGTTAAGGATTGGATCATTTCTGGGATAGCAAAGATGCGTCGTTTCTCGTAGTGGAAGGATCTAACGGACCATGTGACGACAGGTTGTTGTTCTCGCAACTGACGAATATATTCTTCGACGCCTTCTGGACTGGAGATGGAGTTTGTCAAGAAACGTCTGGTACTGCAAGTGTAGGATTCCAACAAATACAGAATAATCGTCACAGTCACTACCCACTTGTTTTCCACTCGAGGACACCTCATGATGAGCCACAGAAACGCCGAGCGAGGAAACCCCACTGGAGAATTCGAGTGAAAGGCAACTTGGCGGAGCCATTCCACAATTACTCCCAAGAGGGCAAGAGTAATGAAAGTAGTCAAAATAGCGGCATGGGCATGTTCAGCTCCATATTGATTCAACCAGGAATCGAAGAGACTCTCCACCAACGTTGTCGACGATCCTCCTTCCCAAAACACCCGACCCGTTTCTCTGTCAATCAGCGCTGACTCCCCCATTATGGAAGCTTCTGCCAAACCGAGGGCGTTCCTCATTGTAGACGTGAACGGAGAAGTAGTGAGCAGTAAAGTATCTACTACCATGAGAAATAATGTTTGGTTTCCTGTGATGTGATGGCACTGTTTGTATCACCCCGATCGGTGTCAAGTCAATACAGACGTCCGATCTCAGATGGGCCGGATTGGCGATAAAGTGGTGACGTAGGAGGTGAGAAAATTGAGAACCAAATACTTTCCAAGATTGCACTCGTGACCCATTCTCAAGACCAAGACCGGTTCTTTGCTTGCTCTGAGAAGTGATTGGCACGGAGAGATTACGCGTGATATGAAAGATTCAGGTGAGTACATTGAAATGATTGAAATTCTAAAATGATGTATCTCTACTAGTATTGGAGGAAAAAGACAAATCCTCGCAAGAATGTGAATTTTCCATACAACCATTCTTTTCCTCTTGGTGGGTTCTCGAAACTAAAACTTTAGAAGTACCAAAATCGGCTGGACACGGACCCCAGACAGACCACGACATCGACTACCACTCGCAAATCTTTTTCCAGATGCCGTTCTCTCGCAGTAACATTCATCCCAGCTACTTCTTCGTCTTCCTCAGAGAGTCAACAGCAAATGCCTTGTTGATTCTTTTTCGCAGGAGTCCTGATGACTAGTTGAATGAAGGTGCAGGACTAATATTAGATCAAGAGCCAAAATGTGAGATGGAAAAAGAAGGAAGCGGCTGGAATGCGGCCAAAAAGAGGATGAGAACAACACTCAGGATTCCAACGTGGTCAACTTCGCTGAGCGGACGGGAAGCGGTGCTGTCATGTTGGTATGGTCGTTCCCATTGACTCTGGACACTAATGAGACATTTATGTTTGGCAAGAGCAATATCCTAGCTCCAAGAAGCAAACGCAACTTAGAACTCGTACCTAATTACTCATTGCTCTTCTTCCCGCCCTTGCGTTCTTGCGGTTGGTTGCAGGGCTAGATTTTGTATGGGCAAAACAACTGGTAGCGGGCAGACCCATGCAAGATGAGACGTACGACGGACAGGCCATTTCATCTACAACCATCAGGCGTCGTCCAACTCATTGCTGGATCTGCCCCGGGCTCTAGCTACTACATGGTTCACTATTATTAGCGTTTACCCCTAACGCCTTTTCCTATTTGAAACCTATTTGAAAGGAGGGACTCTCGGCCTGTGGTTGTGTCAAGAAGTAGTACAAGTACCTAGAGTACAAAAAGACTTAGTCCGAGAGCAACAGAGAAATGAACAAAAGGAATTGCAGACATGAAAGCGGGCAAAAGAGAATGAGAACAACACTCAGGATTCCAACGTGGTCCCCCACCGTAGTACTAACTGAGCCCGAACATGCTTAACTTCGCTGAGCGGACGGGAAGCGGTGCTGTCATGTTGGTATGGTCGTTCCCGCTGGTAACCAGGATCCTGGGCTATATAGCTAAATAGAAGAACCAGGATCAACAACCACACACTTACTTGTCAATCAGTAGCGGGTACGTTAATTCAAAGCCCTCTCTTGGCTACAAATTATCTATAACTACTCCAAACTCCAAAGCGATCATTTTCGTATTTTCATTGCTTTGCACCAAACAGCGCTTTTCAGGACGATCTTTCTTGTTCATTCAACCGCAAACATTCCTGGGCCAACGACAACTTGGTACTTTCATCGCATTTTTTCCAAAGTTGCGATAATCGAGACGCTGCCTGTGGCAACGAGAGTTTCTCTCCCTTTTCATCCACAAGACTGTCCCTGGTTTTGCGACAAAAGAGTTGATAGGCAGAAATCTTGCGCTTTCTCTTTTTCACAATAGGAGTGACAGGGTGTTCTTCCACTTCTTTTTGATACCGCACTTTATCTTCCTGAGCCATCTTGTCATAGACTTCTCGTTGGCCGGGTGTCAACTTGGACCAAAGCTCCGCCAATTCCTTGCTGCAGGTTGACACATGGTTGTGCTTCTTCCAAATTAGAGGACGTTGTTCGTTACAAAAGAACAAATAAGCACTCTTGGGTCTCTTGACAGAATGTAGTTTCTTGTTACGCAGATTGGGTGGATAGCGACCCATAGTTTCCTTGCATTCCACCATCCAAGCACGTTTCTTGTCTTCGTATTCTCGTTTGTTGGTCTCGAATTGTTGCTCATACCTAGAACGTAAGGAATCGGGTAGACTTTTCCACATTTCAGATAACTCCTTCGAAACTGCCGCAAAGGACTTTCCAGACTGGGAAATTACTTTTCGTTTCTCGTTGCAAAACAAAATGTAGGGAGTGACAGGGCGTTTGGGTGGTGTTGGCCAGTCCTCTGGCAAGTTTGTGACTCGCAGAGAAGTTAATTTTGACGATGGTCCACATTGCACTTGTGAGAGAATTGGGTCGTATGAGGTTGTCCAAGCCTTGGTGGCTGGAAGATTTATAGGGACAAAGGCGGTGACAACACATGGCGCCATCAAAAAATCGGGCAGATCCAATCCCATCCATTGCATTGCCAACCATGACAGTATGGCCAAGAAGAACGTTGTTCTTCTACCTGTAGAATAGTAAGATGTCATTGTTGCAGTTGTTTCTCTAGTGGAACATGGAGCAATGAATTGAATTCCAACTCAAACAACACCGAAGACTGTGATACCGGGTACGACTGCACGAGCAAATAGTGAATGGTGTCCAACCTTCCAAGATGGATTCAAAGTAGTCCAATTCTTGAACCGCTGCCGCCCTACAGGCAAACGTCGCGACACAATGCGATAGACTACACTATTGGCAATTGATTCCTCTTTTCCTACTTTTGTTGCTAATGCTTCGTAGAACTCTATTGCTTTATGTTGGAATTCTATTCTTGACTCTTTCTCAGCTGACATTGGCGACATTGACATCAGATTCTCCAAATGCTTGGGGAAACCCTTCCAAGCCACCCAATTCCACCTTCCAGAAACGGAAGAAAGGATTGAACATTGTCGCTCCTACCAAAACCCCGACCAAGAAAGCTTCAACACAACGTCCCACGGGAAAAGCTCCAAAGAGTACTGCTGCTTCCTCTTCTCTTCGGCGCCTCAAGACTGAACTCCGAGATATTATCCAGACTGGCATTGCCTACAATTGGGTCCTGGGTCGACCCATTTCATCTTCCAACTCCACACGCATCACAGGCTCCAATACCACCGAATCATCGAAGCAGGATGGAACTTTTCAACAAATTTGCTTGGGACCGGTAGGATCCAACCTACGAGACTGGCATTTTTCGTTTCGTGGATCACCTGGTTCCCCTTTCCAGAATGGAATCTACCATGGACGCATGATGCTTCCCAAGGATTATCCAGCCACACCTCCGCGTGTCCAACTTTGGACTCCGAGTGGACGATTTCAACCGTACAAGGATATTTGTCTGAGTGCTTCCTCGTTTCATCCAGAATCTTGGACTCCACAATGGACCATATTGGCATTGGTACAAGCACTACGATTGCACATGATTACCAACCCTCAAGAAATCGGAGGTATTCTACGAACTAGAGAAGAGATTCAAGAATATGCCGAACAAAGCATTACTTGGAAGGCTTCATGGGAAGTAGGAAAGGTTCCAGTGATTGTGGATCATGCCCGGATGTTACAACAGGGAGTACTTGCCATACCAGGTGTGTTTGTTTCTCCCTTGGAAGAAGAAGAATATGATGGCGAACCCGTTTTTCCAGTAGAGGAGCATATCTCTACCTCTACCAAGACTGCACCCCAAGTGGACGACCCATTGGAGTATACAAGTAGTACGAGTGCCGTACAACCGCAAAGTGGTGACGAAGACATACAACCGACCACTCGGCGGATACAACGGCGTCGTCACAGCAATCGACGTTCCCTTTGGCAATCAGCTGGATTGTCTCAATTTTTGCCATCGCCTACCGTGCTCTTTTTTGCCGCTTTGATTTTTGTCTGGATTCGACTGTATGAGAACCCATAACGCTGTATCGCTAGAACATACAATGCATAATTGCTACAATACAATCAGGATAGTATGTAACAATTCATTTTTTCCCGCATGTATCGTTATTTCGACTAAAATGTGCACATACAGTGAGGTTGTTTGATTTCCTAAAGTGTGTCCAACTCGTCAAAATCAGTCAACTCCGACAACAAGGATTGTGCCGATGCAATGGACATGGATCGTACAGCCTGCTTTCTTTGTTGCGGTTGAGATTCTTTCGACAGTTGATCCAGCGACTGTTCCATGTCGGAAAATGCCAAACTCATTTGTTCCGAAGATGTTCCCATACTCATCATGGATTTCTTGGAGTTGGCTCGATTCAATTGACGCTTTCCCCGTAACGAAATTTCCGTGTCGTCATTCAAAGCATCTTGGAGCCACGCGGTTGTATCAATGCCTTTGAAATCCTCTGGTTCTATCGTTTCATCGTCGTC
The DNA here is from genome assembly GCA_013372465.1 of Nitzschia sp. Nitz4. Taxonomy (NCBI): domain Eukaryota; phylum Bacillariophyta; class Bacillariophyceae; order Bacillariales; family Bacillariaceae; genus Nitzschia; species Nitzschia sp. Nitz4. The sequence goes on from WXVQ01000011.1 coordinate 202,019, forward strand.
AATATCCAGCGTGGGTGCTTGTGCTTGTTGATTACTGACATAAGTTTCCAGAGTCTTGATATAATTCCGCATGGTAGGGTCACTGCCAGACACCTGGGCTTCCTTTGTATCTGCTATTGGTGAAAGGTCAGCAGCCAGCAAAGCAGCTTTGGTGGATTTCTTTGGTTGTTCGCGTGGTTTGGTCTCTTTTTCCACCGCCTTGGGTTTTCCCTTCTCCGCTTTCATCGATGATTTCGGAGGATCTTTCAAATTCTTGGCTGGGATTCCAGTCTTTTCGGGATCCATGTGTTCTGGAGAATGATTCAACGTCATCCCAGCGGATCCAGCCTTGTCGGGAACGGCTGCTGCTGGACCTTGATACGGAAATGGCTCAAAATCTCCAAGGTTTCCGGAAGTTGTGTCGAACGGAGGTGGTTGGATGCCCATGTTGCTCATGGACATGTTGGCAGATGTATCTTGCATTTGTAATCTTTGCTGCGGCGACATTTGTGACATGAATTGACCCGACATGACCTGTTGTGCCTGCCTCTCCGCAATCATACGTTCCTGGGCCATCAAAAACTGTTGCTGTGCCGCAAGACGTTGCTGCTGTTGCATCAGCATCTGCTGTTGTTGGACCAATTGCTGTTGTGCGTTACTATTGTTCATTTGTCCCATTCCAGGCGATAGCCCATTGTTCATCATTTGTTGTTGCTGAGCCATGAGCCGGTTTTGCAGAGCTTGGGAGTTTTGCATGTGCATGGGACTATCCATATTGGTCAGTGGCGGTGCCATCATGCCTCCCCTTTGCATAGAAGACATGCCTTTCGTATCTCCATCCCCGTTTTTCTCGATAGCCGTGTATGCCTCGCGTAGAACCTGTTGTTGGCGAGCATAGAGCTGATTCATGTCGAGACCAGTGGGCGAGAGAGGCTGACCCTGTAAACGATTCACGGTTGGTGCACTGGTTCGTCGATCTTGGGACCGGCCTCCTGGTTGTGCTCCAAACTCTGCGCTGGATGACATGGATGTCACGGGCAAACTCCCTCGGCGCAAGCTGCTCATATTGTTGGAAGGCATCTGACTGGGCAAGAACTGGGACATGGCCCCAGTCCCCATGCTGGCGGCTTCCATCTCGGGAAGAGCCCCCATACGCATCTGCTGTTCTACCAAGGACACTCCATGCTCGGTCATGTGATCCTGACGTTGTCGCAAATTGTTGAGGTGCGGCAGCACCTCAGCGGTTCGTTCGCGGAGACATTGAGATGTTTTCTCCCTGGCTTTTTTGTCACCACATTCCACCCATACAATGTTTTCATCCTGAATGGAACCAGGGCCTCGTCGAGTTTCATCGAGTCGCTGGAGAAATCTTCCCGGCGGATCGAGGCTTCGCCACAGTTTGACGACTTCCCGCGCGACTTTCGGCTTGTCCACCTTGTTGCACTCCAAGTACCTGATCTTGTGTTCATTGACCAACTGCCGGAACCTAACATTACCCACATGGTTGTTGGTGCCTCCCCCTCGACCTAGAAGCACGTCATGAGGGCCGGGTCTTCGAATTCCTTCACTGTCCCCGTTGACTGGCAAAGAGTCCTCGACGTCGTCATTTTCTTCTTCGTCGAGGGCCGTAGGTCCAACGGCTTTTTCCATAGCTTGAACGGCTACACTCATCGGTTATGACAAGCAAGGGAAGGGTCAGAAAACGTAGTTGTAGTGGAATAGGGGAAGCAACTAACGGGTTTGATCTACGCGGCTCTTGAGAGGAATAGGGTTGCCGCGATGTCTCTGTGGGGGGGGGGCGCACTCAAGACCAGAATGGGCAGCGGCACCTTTCTCCTTCAGACACCCACCCCGCGAAGAAGGGGCCAGGTGGACCCCGCCTAAACACCGTGCTTATAACAACGGCTGCACCTATTTACCAGTGTGAACCAAGTACCACCCCCTGCCTCCTGCGTGCTTCTGCTGCCGGAGTATCTCTTCCGACGATGACTGCACAACATTGTGAATCGTGGCGTCACAATAGCGGTGCATTGCCTACTATTCGTAGGAAATTCCCACGTCGGGCGACCCCTCTTACCGTGGTTTTTAAAAAGTGCCGGGTGGCGACGAGATACGTGTTCCCTATTACTTCACTTCAATCGACGAACAATCAATATGTAGGCTCCGCATGAAGTCATAGCCCCAAGGCGCATGCCAGTTTGAAAATATCTCTGTGGTGTTATCTAAGAGATTTTCTTGTTTCTGCGTCCAACTTTTGTCAGGCGGTTGCTTATCAACATGGAGGAGGAGATCCTCTACCAGTACTCGTACCCCAATACTATTCTACCGGTGGCAATACCCGTTCTTGCCTTCTGGTTCCTTCCAGTAGTACGATTCCATCAAGAAGAATTCGACGCCTCATGGCAAGAATACTTCAAGACAATTGAGATGCCGTCAGGGACGCTTTTACAGGCGGTGGTAGAAAGTGTTTCCGCTCCTCTTGCTCATCGTGATCCCACCACCCGTGAGTACTATTGTACTCGCACCAACATCGGGTCGCATCCCATGAAGAATGAAACCGACAACAACGGATCATCGAACCGTTTCTTGGTCGGTTTCTTCTTTTTGGGTATATACCACTTTTTGAAAAGGATGAGGAACACTTTTCCTTCTTGGTTCACACAATAATGGCAGGATCTCAGTTCACTACCATTTCACACGAGGATCATGACATACCAACGCATTATCTCCTCGTCTGGTCTCGACGATCTTGTCAAGAAGAAACAAGCCATCTTGGTGGTGGATGACACTGTTTGTTCTTTTGTTTGCCCTGTCATACAAAAGAAACTCGACACTATGTCTGGTGGTACCGCCAAGGTGGCAATTCCTCAGCAGCACGACAATGACAACAACGACGAGAGCCAGTCTCTTTTACCACGTTCCCGTCGACGTGTACATTTTGCTCCATCTGCCAATTTGGAAACAATACGTGTGATATCTTGTATCGACACGACAATCCTATCTTTGGCAGATTTGTGGTGGCAACGGCATGAGCTCAAGGAATTTATGGCACGAATTCCAAGTTGTCTGGAAAAGTGCAAATCCAAACAGACCAAGAGAATGAGGACTCGGTCCGACAACCACGAATGCCTTCTTGGAGTGGAACGATACGATCCTTCTCGATTGTCAACCAGAAAACAAGCTATTGGGATTATTTTAGCCGGACAAAAACAACCTCAACATCGGTCTGACGACCCTACGTTTTTGTGGCGTGTATCCAAGAGATGTTCTCTGCAATCTCGATTGCATGCAGCCAAGATGGGGAATGATTTGTTTCAGGAACTACTACAAGAAGATGAACAAGATGATGCATCTAGTAGTGGTAGCCCAGCTAAGAAACGTAGAAGAGTTTGAGAAATACTACTAGTACAGAATATAGTATTTTTGTTTAGGGGAGTTTTCAAGTTGGGGAGGGGATGAAGCCCCTCACGCACGACGGGTGGCAGCATTTCCACCAACCTTGTCACTACATGGTAAGGCCTCTCATGTAGAAAGCTCACTGAAACCCAACATTTGATAGAGATGAGTAGAGATGGAGAAAAGGAGAGCGTCGACTTGGCCACTCAGAGTCTTCAAGTTGGAGTCAAAAAGATGCTAGCAAGAGCTGCCAAAAGAAGGGAAATCAATGATAAGCACAAACTTGCTGCTCAACGCCTCATCCTTCATACCAATCATTTGTTGACGCAATTGCTTCAAAGGCGAAAGAGCTTGTCGTCGCTGATCACTTGGTTTCGAAGTGAATGGAAACGACTGGAGCCACACCTGTCCACGAATCCTCAACTCATTTTGGAGCACACGATGAAGTGTTTGATTCAATGTCAGGATGGCCTAGTGCTACTCACCAGTGGTGAATGCAGACACCCAGTTGATATTCAACAATCCAAGTCCACCAAGTTCAAATCGCGATTGGCAACACTCCAAGAACGTGGCGACGGCTACACAAAATTGTATGGCGCCAAGGATTATTCGGGGTACGGGTGGGATGAATTCACGAACGAATCCGTAGGTATTCAATTCCGACTGGTTCAAGTTCTGAGACATTATTGCAAAGATCCATGGGATTATCTAGAACGCAACGAACATACACAACTGTTGGAAATATTGTTGACTCAACAAGAAAATGCCATGAAGCAACTTCATCATGACCTGCAGGCTTTGAAACGTGACATCCAGAATGGCATCTCCGAGCACCTTGCCAAGCCCACATGCTTTTCCACCCAAGACAAAATGGAGAAACTAGAGGTAACCTATAAGGGTCAAACCATTTTTGTCGAAAGAAGAGCCGACAATTTCCAATTGAAGGGGACTTCGGTTCTTCCCTCTTCCAGGTCCACCCCAGATGATTGGAAGATGTTTGAGTCCTTGACTCTTCCCACCAATACTACTTCATCAGAGAACCAAGGGACAACATCAAAGAACAAGCGACGTCGAATGGCTATCGAAGAGAGTGACAGTGAAGATGATATCATTGTACCAGCCAAGAAAGAACGACCCATCAATTCAAAGGCTGCTCAGGAGAGTGGTCTAGTTGTCAAAGTGAAAAACAGAAAGTCTGTAAAAGAGACAGAGGATTCGTTGGATGCCATCAAATCTCAAATGGGAGTCGATGTCAAGGAACTTGAGTTGGCGAGAGAAGGCCTGGAGTTTGAGGAGCACACCCGTGAGAGAATGCAGAGCCCCCATGACATTGAAGTACAACGATTCCGTCGGGTACTTTCACGAGCTGAGCAGCGCTCTCCCGTCGAACGTGACGATCATGAAATATGGGATGCTCGAGAATGTTTGCGTCAAGCCTACATGCAAGCCGGCAATCATTCGTTGTGGTCTACCCCACCCAACTTTCCATATGCGAAACAAAGCTTCTTGCAGGCAAAACAGCTTGTACAACAACAACAAGAAGTCCACGAGCGTCTTGTAGAGACTACCAATGACACAACGGAGGATTCCAAACTGATTCGCCGAAATTTGCTATATCTGCTCGCTCAGGCTACCCTGAATCTGGGAATTACGCTCACGGAAGCACGGTCTGCCAAATCGAATGCCACCATCTCCAACAAAAATACTGCAGCTAACGAACTCAATAGCGCTTGTGAGATTGCCGCGGAGGTAGCAAAGCTGGCGGCGTCCGACGGGAACCACCTACCATCAGGTCACCTGGGAAAGAACATTACTACCCAGGAACAGATGACCAAGTTTCAAGCCAGACAAGACTTTTTGGACGCCTCAAAGCTGAAATCTTTGGCACTCAGGTGGCTTGGGATGCTTCATTGGTCGTCATCCTCCCGTGAGAGCAGAGAATCTTCCATTGAGGCCTTCAAGGAGGCTTGGTCCGTGTTTGACAGCTTTCGTGTTGACCTATACTCCAATGATCAACTCTTGTTCACTTGCCTGGAGCTAGCCATGGAGGCATTTCATAGTACTTGTGTTCTGACTGAATATGCCAGTGAAGCACTGCAACACTTCAACAGAGCTGAGCGTGAGAAGAATGGAAAGGACATGTTTGAGCTAGTGAACCGCGCCTTGAACCGACAGATGGAGATCAAACGACAAGTAGAGGCTCTGGAGGCGCGGGGTTCTGCACTGGCTGCAGTGGTGAAAGATTTCCGACTCGAAAACTCTTTGCCCCATTCTTCCGAAACAAAAGGCGAACTAGAAAAGATCGAACGGTGGTGGACTACTCTCGTGAAAAGACCTAGTCTTATTCCAAGCCGCAATGGTGGAGAAACCGATCATTCACGTCCAGAAGTCGGGCAACTCCCAGCGTTCCCCCCAACTGCACACATGATCGTGTCGGGGGCACACCGGAACTCAAAACGGCCTTCCAAACCTTCCAGTCGATATAATCGCAACGAAATTCACTTTGGAATGGCCAGTTCGAATGGGAATTCGCTAACTTCTTCATTACCCAACAACGCGGACGTGCAGCCTCCCACAAAGTTCCGAAAATGGGGGGACGAATTGCTACCTCCGGTCAGTGAAGACGCTGAATATGCTTACGCATACCCTGTTGCACCACCTCCAATTCCTGAAGAACTCAAACACCTTTGGGGAAACCAACAAAGCCGTCTCACCTCTTGAAACGGAGACTGCAGATTGTAGATCGGAAAATGGAACACTACGACTCCTTTTACCCTTGAGTCCACCTTGTCATACCGGTCAGTGGGCACCACACGCTCATTGTCTCCAATCGCTAGAGGCAGCTTTTGCATAGCCACCAAAATGTGGTCTAATAGACTTTTGCTTTGTTCCTTTCTAGTGCTTCTTGTCAATCTTGAGCGAATCGAGTCACATACACCCTGGAAGCCGTCGAGTCCTTTTTCTGGTAGTCCTGGGACCTTGGTCACTCCTCCTGCCACCAAGAAAGCAAACTCACCCCATGAAGACATTCCGGAATGGAAACAAAAGCTTCATCCAGGACTCTGGAACCGGACAAGAACGTTACAACAAATTGTGTTTCCTGGAGCCAATGGTCGCAGGGTCGAAGTCTATTTATTGGGGACAGCTCATGTGTCCACCGATTCTTCACACGATGTACGAATGCTGTTGGAATCCGTGCATCCCAATGTGATTTTTCTCGAGTTGTGTGATCAGCGAATTGCCATGATGTTGACGCCACCTCCTAGTCTTTCCAAGAATACAACAACTTCTGAATCATCTACCAACATGACAAACGTTGCTTCAGTAGTACCACCCAAGAAACGCTGGGGACTGCGTTTGGGTGGCTGGCGACAACGACGGCAGCAGCCACCGCCAGTCCCAAAGGAAGACGCAATGAGAGATCCTTCCATGTATGGAATGGCTACGAACCTTCTGACATCCATGCAGCAAGACTACGCCAGTAGTTTGGGAGTGGAATTGGGAGGAGAGTTTCGTGTTGCGCATGACTACTGGAAGAATCACTATCGTTCTCGTCATATTCACCTCATCTTGGGCGACCGGCCCGTCCATGTCACATTGGCAAGGGCTTGGGAGAGTCTGGGGATTTGGGGGAAGATCAAACTCATGGTGGGCCTTGTGGTAGCTTCCTTTCAAAAACCCAAGCCTGAAGAATTGAAGGAATGGATGGAGATGATTTTGTCGGAAGATTCGGGAGACCTATTGACGGAATCGATAGCCGAACTAGCTGTACAGTTCCCAACCTTGGAACGTGTTATTATCCAAGAGAGGGATGCTTACATGGCCTGTAAGCTCTATCAGACTTGCCGACAGTTGCTAACTGGACACGTACAGCAAGACTGTCAAAGAGTTGTGGCAATTGTCGGGGCGGGGCATGTGGAGGGAATGTGTCAATGGTTAACTACAGACAAAGGACAAGTGGCTGAGGATGTTTTGGGGCCCCTCGTGGAAACCAGGAAACCCTTGTCGCCCGAAGAACGGTTTTCTTTGGTCCACGAAGTAATGGCTGTCGACTATCTCCAGTTGCAAGAATTGACCAAGAATCTCATACCGTCACGATAGCCAAAGTCTGACCTCCTTGTTGAAGCTTCAAAACCACCCTAGGACTTCTAGGCCACTACTGATAGTTGGAATGTATATAGAATAAAGAATAAATGCTAGAAATTGAAATGGTGGGATGTTTCCTCGGACATTTGGTCGATTGTACACGGACATATGTTACTGTCCGCTAAAAGAAGATCCACATAGCACAACGAGGTGCAACAACATTCCAGAAGCTGCTCTCAAAACTGTTCCTTCGCAATGAACACTGTGAAGACCTTGGTTCTGGCAACTATCATGAGTAGCACAGTTGCATGTGGGCCCATACAGGTCTTTCTACTCTCTGGACAATCCAACATGGTTGGAATGGCTAGCACGGAACATCTCAAGAAGCTCATCAGCAACCCCCAAACCAACGAAGAATTCGCTCCACTTTTCAACGAAACAACCCAAAGTTGGGCACAGCGATCAGATGTTTATTGTAAGTTTAGGGAGCACGAAGGCCCGATGCAGGTAGGATTTGGTGCTCCAGACCGAGGTGAGCACTTTGGTCCTGAATTGGGAATGGGTTGGGAAATGGGAGAACACCTATGTGAATGCGAAAAGCCCATTCTCTTGCTCAAGGCGGCCTATGGTGGTCGAGATTTGGCCGTGGATTTTCGTCCTCCTCTATCTGGAGAAGGAGATTATCCAGGTGTTCGGCCTAGTAAATATGGATGGTATGTCGACGACAAATGCAAGCGTTCCTTTTGCATCTCGTAGATTGTTTCTCTGACCTTGCTGCTGTACGTCGCTGTAATGTCTAGGGAATACCGGGAAATGGTTTCAGAATTTCAGCAAGGTCTCGCAAATATCTCCAGTGTGGTTCCAGGGTATAACGAGACAGTGGGATACAAACTAGCTGGCTTTGTTTGGTTCCATGGGTGGAATGATATGATTGATGGATGGAAAGTACGAGAGTATGAGTTCAATCTAGCCAACTTGATCCGTGATGTCCGTGCAGACTTTGATGCCCCAGACATGCCATTTCTCGTGGGAGGTATGGGTCAAAAAGGCTTGAATCCGACGGGAAGGTATGTTTTTTGATGTATTCTTGGGAGGTTTATGCGTGAGTGAATTCCATACTAACGAATGCACTCATTCTGCACCGTCTACCTGCAGGGGTGCCGATCGCTATTTAGCTATGCAGCAAGCCCAACGTGCTGTTACTTTGTACGACGAATTTCGGAACAACAGTCTGTATGTCTCCACAGGAGAGTACATGAACTACCCTGGCAATGACACGTACAATGGAGATTACCACTACTATGGACGAGCAGATGTATACTATCATATTGGTCGAGCTTTTGGACTGGGTATGATGCGTCTATTAGGAGCGGGAGATACAGCATCCAAAAATCAAGCTGTCGCCATCGAGGGGAGGTAAATTGGAGAAGCAGAATTCCATTTTTCCTTGGAATGGTATGGTTGTGGTTCTATTATTAAGAGGATACATATACTCAATAAACAAATTCTTAAGCAGCTTCCTCAGTTGCAACAGGCTCCAATTCGATGATGATATCATCGGCTTGCATGGAAGCACCAACATCGACGTTGATCTTGGCGATAACTCCTTCGCGAGGCGCCCGGACGATGTTTTGCATCTTCATGGCCTCAACAATGCAGAGTTCTTGTTCAGCCTCAACGTGATCTCCGACCTCAACAGCGTAGCTGATAAGAGTTCCAGGCATAGGACTCATGACGATATCGCTGGTATCCATGACGGTAGGTGGGTGCATGAATTGGCTGAGTTCGTATTCCCGGGGGCTTTGGACCAAGCAGATCATGTCAGCTCCGTACATTTGGGCCTTCATGTCTCCCTCCTCAGTCTCATTGATGATCTGTAATAACGAAAAGCAACCAGTTAGAAGAATTTCAGTCACAAAAAATTGCAATATTCCATCTCGAACCAAAGTCACGTACTTGAAGTGTTCGTTGGACTCCATCGAGGCTGACGTGAGCTTGGTAGTTCTCAGGCTCATAGTCCAAAGAGTCAACAGTGATAGTGCGCTCAACTCCGGGCTCCTCACCAGACAACTTCTTGACGGTGCAGGACATGCCCTCTCCGACGGTGACTTCGAAGGCTTCACCGAACATACCTCCCAAGCGAACGATGAGAGGAGCGGAGATGTCCTCGGAGATAGGAGGACGGTCGTAGAGGGACTCACGAGATAGTCCCACCAAGGCAATAGCGGCGGCCATTTCCTCCTCTTGGGCAACAGACAATTCAACACCAGTGAATTCAGGAATGTTGCGGGGCAAGAAGGAAGTGGGGGTGTTTCCGGCGCGGAACTCAGGGTGACGGAGGACAGCGTTACACAATCGGGCGTTGTGGTTAACTCCCTCAATGACATACTTGTCAAGACCGTCGGCCAACTTGTCAATGGCTTCCTCACGGGTTTGTCCGAACGAGATGATCTTGGCAAGCATAGGATCGTACAATGGAGAGACAACATGTCCCTCGCAGACACCAGAATCCATACGGATGTAGCAGTCTCCCTTGCCAGTGGCCTCGGGCTCCTTGTACTTGGTCAAAGGTCCTGTGGAAGGCAAGAATCCACGGAGAGGATCCTCAGCGTAGACACGGGCCTCAATGGCGTGCCCCTTGGAGGGCATGAGGGTTCCCTCAATTTGGAGCTCTGGGGGGAAACCAAGTCCGGCTCCAACGTATAGCATACCCTTGACAAGATCGATTCCAGTGATGGCCTCGGTGACAGGGTGCTCGACTTGAAGACGAGTGTTCATCTCCAAGAAGTAGAAGTTTTGCTTCTCGTCAACAAGCCACTCGACGGTTCCGGCACTGACGTAACCGACACGTTGGCAGAGTTGCTTGACTTGCTCAACCATCTTCATTCGGGTTTCCTCGGTCAACAAGACGGAAGGAGACTCCTCGACAACCTTTTGGTTACGACGTTGGACAGAGCACTCACGTTCAGGGAAAACAACGACTTGGAGGTCCTCAGGCTTCTCAAGCTTTCCACCAGGAGGAGGGGAGCAGATAACTTGGAACTCAATGTGGTGAGGGTTCTCGATGTACTTCTCGACGAGGAGACGGTCATCAGAGAAGAACTTGATGGCTTCGGCCTTGGCCATAGGGTAGGCTTCCTTGACTTCCTTGTCGTTGTAGCAAGTACGCATACCCTTACCACCACCTCCAGCGGCGGCCTTGACGAGGACAGGGTAGCCAAGGTCGTTGGCAACCTCAATAGCTTGTTCCAAAGATTCGATAGATCCCTCGAATCCAGGAATAATGCTGACTCCGGCCTCTTCGGCGATCTCCTTACTGCGGATCTTGTCTCCCATTTCTTGGATGGCGAAAGTGCCAGGGCCCAGCCAGGCAACACCTTCGGCCTCAATGGATTTACAGAATCCGGCGTTTTCGGAAAGGAAACCGTATCCAGGGTGGACGGCTTGGGCACCGGTCTCCTTGATGACCTCAAGAACCTTGGGGACATTGAGGTAACTTAGGGAAGAGTCACCGGGACCGACACAGACAGCCTCATCGGCGGCCTTGACGAAAGGAGCCTTGGCATCGGCGGTAGAGTAGATAGCAACAGTCTTGACTCCGAGCTCCTGGCAAGTTCGGGAAACACGTTGGGAGATCTCTCCACGGTTGGCGATCAAGACCTTGTCGAAAGGAGGCTGTGCAGAGAAGAATCGTCGGATAGCCGAGGACTCGAAAGGTTTCAAGGTGCTTCGCAACATGTTGTTGTAATAGATGATCGCTTCGATAGAATGAAGTTTATGCCGATAGGGTGTACGTTCGCGTTAGAGGTTGGGAACCGACCGCGAAGTCTTTTGTGGCTATTGAATGCAATGATCTAGGATCGAGAATACCCAAAAGTGTTCATCAGGACTCTCTAGATCTTTTTCCGAACGCATCAAAGCGAAGATTTCCCCCCACGATCCTACACGCGAGTTCGGTTTGTACAGGGGTTCGTCGTATCCCTCTTGCCCAATCTTCCCCCCTTTTATCGGATCAACAGCGCTACTAAAGAAAGGAGACATCAAACTGCGCTAAGCTTTTGCTCCACTACTTAGGGGCAAATCGCTGCGACATCTCCCTATCACGTAGAAGTAGCGCTGAACGATGACGGACGAAAAAGGTGGATGGGAAGAAAAAGGGGAAGATGATGACCAAATCGAGGGACATTTTGAACTCCAGCAGGATTGTATTCTCGTGTTCTGGTTATGTGCGTCGGTGTTCTCATACCTATTGGATGAAACGGAATCCTTTCGCTTGAAAGATACGATGTCCAATCCGTACTCGTAGTGAGTGGATACTCCACCCAAGACGAGGAAAATAAGCGAACACTGCAACATCGGATCACCAACGACCCCCGCGGAGACGGAACTTCCAACTTGCTGCCAAGCACGTGATGGCATTATTGGTCAAGCACTCCAGCGGACAGCAACAAGCCGAATTAGATTGTCTTCCGCTATTATTTTATAACCACTGTGGTGCTGGTGTGGGTTGATTGGAAATGTGTCTTGCCATGTTGGTCAACGTTTCTCTGTCAGTTTGACATCAAGCGAGCGGATTTCTTTGCAGAACGCTTTCTCAAATAAGAAGGGGTTGACAATCAACAAGAGTAGTCAACTGTTCAACATTTTCCTCCTTACTTTTGAAATCACAGTCGTTGCAGCTGTTCGAGCGTTACCACGGGGTCCTCTTGATCACGGTCCGAGGGGTATTTGGTATACTGGGAATCACCTGCCCGTTGCCTTTGTTCGCAACTAGAACCAACACTCGCAAGAAGTTTGTCTTTCTCCGCAAAATGTTGAATCCACGTATCAGCCGGAACTTTTTTGTCGCCGACGACGACTTGGAACACTCCAAGAAGAGCTGGATGCTTGGAAACTGAATGCGTCTAGACTCGTCAATCATAGAACCGAGTTGTTTGCAAGGAGTTTCTTGGGGAGTTTTTTCGGAAGACTTGGTAGAGGGGAAATATTCCTGGCATAGAGATGTCAGCCGTGCCGTGCCATTGCCGCAGGAGCAAGACTCGTACCATTGACCGAAACTAGA